>CAKNYM010049009.1:48904-60362 GCA_932195095.1 Andricus curvator
CACGATTGAAACCCGAAAAATCTTTGAATTTTTAATTTAAATTTATTTATAAATAGTGTTTACAAATATTTAGAAATAAAGTTTGACATAAAATAAAATTTTATTTTAATTTTTTTTGGACAATTCTACTTTACAAAATTGATGGTGGAATTTTAGATTTTTGTTAATATTTTTTAATTCTAATTTAAAAAATAAAAATAACAGAAAAAAAGGAAGGGGTTTTGAAATTTGCCTTCTTCCCACCATTTCTTTTCACTTCTTTAATTTGAATGAAGACATTGAAGAAAATTGTTCATTAGATTTTTTTTTAATTAAAAAAAAATTGTATAGTTGAATTTTAATGTTACACGTTTAAGAATATAAATTTTGATTTATTCTGAATTTAATTTAAAAATTTCAAGTTATTTCATTTCTGGTTTCGATAAGAAAATTTGTAGAAAAATATGTTTTTTGCTTTCTTGTAAGTGTGTCAAGATACCATTATGCGGCATTGACATTCATGCCAAGTATGAAGAAGATAATTTTGTTTGAAACACATCTATCTTAAACTACATACATTTTTTAAATTAAAATCTCAATTATTTTGAATTTTTCCGAAAAAAATATTAATGAAAAAAAATTTTATAGTTAATGTTCTTTTAATATTGGTAAATAATTATGTTTTTAATATTTTTCTGTCACACTATAATTTATAAATTTTTCACGCTCACACTCATTTTTGAAGACTTCGAAAAAAGGCAGAAGCTTTTTCAGAATTTTGAAAGTTTTCAAGACAACTGAAATTTTTTTTAAGATTCCTAAGAAAATGAACAATGAATTTTTTCTTAAATCAATTTTGTAAGATTATTTAAAAAGATTTTAAAAGATCTCAAAAGATTATTTCAGTTCTAAAAAAATATCTGCAAGATTTTGACGTAATTGTTTTTGATTGTTGAAAGATTTTTCAAAAAGTTGACGAAAAATTCGAAACTTTTCTCAATATATTTGCAAGATTTGCAAAAATTACAAAAAAAATTTAAATTGTGTGAAAATTTCAAAATTGTTCAAAAAGATTACGGAATATATAGAATAGACTTTTGAAGATTTCGAAACAAATGCAAAAGCTTTTTAAGGATTTTGAGAAGTTTCAAAAGAATGAACATTTTCTTTTAAGGTTAATGTAAAATTCTGAATCTTATTTTTTTGATAAATTAATTTTATCAGAATAATTGAAAAGATTTCAAAACATTTATAAAGATTATTTAAATTATAAAAATAAATCTGGAAGATTTTGCGGCAATTTTTTTATTGTTGTAAGATTTTGCAAACATTTTTGGAAAAATAAGTATCATACTAGAAGATATTCAGAAGTAATGAAAAAATTTAATAACTTCTATATAATTTATAATTTACATAATTTATATAACATTAAAACAAATAAATAAACTTGAAAAATAAATTTGTTTTTTAAATAAAATTTCTTTTATTTGTTGAAAATTAAACTATAATAGTTAAAATTCATGTTTTTGATTAGAAAATTCATCCGTTTTGGTAGAACTTTGAGTTTTTTGTTTGCTAAAAATGCCAGTATTTGGTTAAAAATTAATATGTTTTGGTTGAGAATTCCCCTATTTTGTTAACAATTTCTATTATTTGGAGGAATTCAACTCTTTTTTATTTAAAATTAAAATATTTTTTTTTTTTAGTTGAAATATTAACCTTTACAGGCAGGAAATTAATCTTCTCGATCAAATATCATCATTTATTTTTGAAAATTAAACTGGTTTAAAATTAACTTTTTTGTTGAAAATTCATGTAGTTCAGTTACAAATTTAACTGTATTGTTGAAAATTTGTTTCTTCTGCAAGAAATTTCATCTGTGTAGATTACAAATACAACAATAAAAAAGTTCAAATTAATTTTAAAAGAATATTTAAAAAAATTTTTCCAGTTATCAAAAAAGATTTGGAAGATTTAAATATAATTTTTTTAGTTGCGAAAGATTTTCAAAAAACTTTTGAGAAAATTCCGGCCATTTCAAAGAGATATATAGAAGTTTTAAAAACAGTCAAAAAATGATTAAAATTTGAAAATATTTCAAGAAGTTAAGAAAAAATAGATTTGTAAGATTTCACAACAAAATTCAGAAGCCATTTTTATTAAAATTCGTCTTTCTGATTGAAAAATTCGTTTATTTTAGTAGAACTAATATATTTTCTGTTAAAAATACAAGTTTTTGGTTAAAAATAATCTGTTTTGGTTAAGCATTCCACTATCTGGTTGAAAATTCATTCTCTTTAGAGAAACTCAAATCTTTTTGATTTAAAATTGAAAGCTTTTTTTTTTAGTTTAAATATAAAACATTACATTTTTTGTCGATTATTCATTTATATTTGGTTGAAGATTCTTCTTTTTCTCTAAAAATTAACGATTTTATTGAAAATTAATTTTGAATTTGTTTAAAATTCATTTTTTTTCTGTTAAAAATTCGTTATTTCAGTTCAAAATTCATCTCGAATTTGATCTTTTATTGTTATAAATCAAACTATCTGGTAAAAAAATTAACTTTTTGTTGAAAATTCATATTTTTGAGTTAAAAAATTAAACTGTTTTGTAGAAAATTATTTTTTTATTTTAAAGAAATTTTATCTTTGTATGTTGAAAATACGAATGGTTAAAAATTAATCTTTTTGTCTGACGATTTACCCACTTTGTTGAAAATTTGTATTTTTTCATCAATTATGAAAGATTTCAAGAGAATTAAAATTTTTTGAAACTGCTAGGAAAATTTGAAATATTTTATTTTTTTAATAATTAGATGTTTTGAGTCGCATCGACTGCTGTGGGCAAAAGCGACAACATTAATTATACAATATCTTCAATTAGTTATACATGTACATTAGATCCAAGATTGTCTTTGTCCGATTTCGTTTTGTAAAGTTCAGAAAAATATAACAAAATTTACATCAAGATAGAAGAAAAATTTTTGACATATGATCTATCATCTTGGGTGATGTGATCAAAGTTAGTTGTATTTGTAGTAGCCTCAAAAGCAGACAAGGAATCACTGAGAATGAAAAAATGGGAATCATTTCTTTTGTCTATAAATTTCATGGCCTGTAAAAAAGGAAAAATTTCACATCTGAATATACTATAGAACTCAGGCAGTTTATATTGGAATTTTTCATCTGTCGTCACCACCGAGGAACCAAATCCGAAATTTGATTTAGATCCATCAGTATATATTTAAGTGTGATTTGGAAAGGAGTATCTCAGTTGAAGCATTTTTGTACTTTTTAGAGTCAGTTTTCTTTTTGGGAAACTTACGAAGATCAGTAATGATGGTTGGTACTGGAAATTACCAATAAAATTATGGAATCTTCTTCAAGCAAACTCTAGAAGTTCAGAGTTAATTTCTTGGAGGTATGTGTTCATTCGGATGTATAGAGGCTCTGGAGCTTTGGGATGTTTATTGTAGACGTCCTCGTAGTTTCCAAAAAAAAATATTGTACGCAGGAATTGAGGGAGTTGAGGCTATCGAAGTAGCATAGTTCAGACTTAGTTGCATTCTTCTGCACTCCAATGGCGATTCACCCGCTTCGGAGAACATGCTATTTACCGGACTTGAGAAAAAGGCCCCCATAGCAATTTTTATTCCAGCATTATGAATGGGAGAGATCATGTCTAAAGCGTTTGGATTAGCTGAATTATAGATTATAGAACCATAATCTAGTTTGGATCTAACAACGGCTTTGTGGGTATTGACCAATAGTTTTTGATAAGCTCCCCAGTTTCTTTTAGCGAGGGTTTTAACTATGTTAAGTCTTCTATTACAATCTGTTTTTAGGTGTTTGAGGTGGGCGAACCAGGTAAGCTTATTGTCAAAAGAGTCCTAGAATTCCTATTGTATCTACTACTTCCAGCTCATGGGCTTCCAGATATAAAGTGGGAGCCTGATTGTAGGATTTATTTCTAGAGAATAAGATGCACTGGGTTTTGGTTTTCGAAAATTTGAAACCAATTTTTCCAGCCCACTCTTGAAGATTATTGAAACACCTCTGGATTAATTCTTGTCTAATATGGAGATCCTTCCCACGACAGTAGAATGTGAGATCATCAGGGAAGGAATTTTTTTTAATTGTTCGAGGAATACATTTGGTGATGTCATTGAAGGTTATAGAATAGAGAGTGACACTGAGGACTGATCCTTGGGTCACTCCATTTTCAAGATTTACTCTTTTGGATAAGTGACCATTTACTCGGACTTGGATGAATCTTTCCAGAAGAAAGTTCTTTATGAACCATTTCGTAGCATTTTTCAATGTCTTCTGAATCTGCCAGAAGGTGTTGGCTATTGACAAATGCATCACGTATACTTGTTTCGAGATTTATCAAAGAGTCAAGAGTAAATTGGTCCTGTCTAAAAGCACTTTGGTGGATATAAAAAAATCCTTTGTTTTCTAAAAACCATCTAAGTCGTTTGTTGATGATTTTGTCCATAAGTTTATACATATCACAAGTTAGGGCGATAGGTCGGTAGTATTTGGCGTATTATATTTTAATGAAGAAATAAAGGTGATCCACGAATTCCTGCTGCTCAGTTTGTTTATCTTCCTTGAGATGGCTCGCAACTTTTCCAATTCAATCTTATTTTTAGTAGTTTTGTACTTCTTATAGACACTATAAGCATGTTTTTTTTGTTTAATAACTTCTTCAATTTCAGCGTTCCACCAAGGGACTTCTTTTTTGAATGATTCACGAGACGTTTTCGGGATAGATAGATCAGCAGCCTCAGTGATAGCGGCCACTCATTCAGTAACAATATTGTCAATGTCGTCTTTATTTTCAGCCGAAGGAATTTTTAACTATTCAATTTTTGTATCAATTGTAGTTTGAAATAGTTCCCAATCAGCTTTTTTAAATTTCCACTTCGGAATATAATTATATAGAGTAGGACTAGGGTTTTGTAGTTCCAATTTAATAGGGAAGTGATCACTATCATAAAGGTCCTCCAAAGCTTCCCAATTTAACCTGTGAGCTATACTTGCACAACAAAATGATAGATCTGTCGAACTAAAGGAGGTATTAGAAATATGGAAATGAGTAGGTTGACCATTGTTCCAACGAATAATTTCAGGATTATTCAAAAGTTTCTCAATTTTCTTTCCTCTTGTGTCAGCATGATTTGATCCCCAAAGTGGTTGTGACCACTGAAATCACCTCATAAGATGCATGGTTCTGGAAGTTGATTAATGAGATTCTTGAGCTCAAGGATACTAAAATCATATCGATTTGTTATGTACACATTACAAACACATAGTTCATTAGGAGTTAGAATTCATACAGCTACAGCTTCCAAGATGGTGTTGAGAGATATTTCCTTATAGTGTAAACATCTTTTGAGACAAATTGCAACACCTCCATCAGAAAAATCAATGTTTAAACGGTTTTTAAAGACAGAGTTATATCCTCTGACGTTGCCTAAAAGGAATCTTCAAAATTTGTTTCTTGTAAACAAATTATGGAAGAGTTTGAGTTTTTGATAAGTAGTTGAACATTTTCGCGGCGAGGGTAAAAGCTGTTCAGATTCCATTGAAGAATTTCCAGAGCCATTTATTAGGTTTAAGTAGAAAAACTGTTTATGATCCTTGTCTTCAGATATTGCTAGAAAATCATTTTCAGAACAAGAACTGAGGAATCCTTTGAGAGAATTTTCTAGTAAATTTGTTATTTTGGTACTTCTGTACTTTGCAGCTCGGTCTGTTAGATTGGATTATAATTCTCTCATCGTGTAGATGAGAGACTGAATATCATCAGTGTATTCTTTGGCAATAGTGGAAGCATTAGCAGCTCCCGTAGACTTATCGAAGAAGCTTTTGTACTGTGCTTAGTTGAGGGGATATTTTGAAGTAGATTGTTCAAAAATTGATCTTATTGATTCTAATAGACTGTCAATGGTCTTTTTGTCCTCAGGAGGGGTGGTTTTGTTTTTCTTTTTTTTTCGATTTTGGTTGTTTAGCAAGTTTCCAGTCATTTTCCTCTTTTTTGAAAGGGTTTTTGTTTTTGTCTGCTGCATGTTCCTGAATGACCTGTTTGTCCGATATTGTAGAAGAGCTACTATAAGGGAGAGCAGGGCGTTTCTTGCCTCTGTTCAGGGGTGTTGAAGAAAGCTCTGGGAAAACTCCCGACTGATTGCTTACTAATGTGTCATGATAATTAGCGGTATTATTTAAATCAATGAGTGGTGCCGCTGTTAGAGTAGGGTTGGTTGCATTTAGTTTGGTAGATGCCTCATCCGGAACATTTTTGCAATTGTTCAGCAATATGTCCTGCTTGCTTACACATGAAGCATGTTAGGTCACCAGTTGATATGTAGATTCGATAAGAGGTGTCTTCATAGTTAACTTGCAGGGAATCTGGAATTTCCGAGATACTATCAGGGTGTATATATACCTGTGTATGTATATACCTGTGTATGTATACCTGCTGTTATTATAAAAGTGTGTGGAACAACAGGACCAACATTTGATAGTATAGGTTTCTTGTGTTTAGTAATCAAAGGTCGAAGCTCTAACGAGTATTCCCTAATGTTGACAAGTGCGTGTTTATCTTTAAGTTCATCCGCTAGTTGTTTGCTGGCTAGGAACATACATACTCGATCGTTGGAAATTTTTGATGCCAATCTGATATTGGTTGATCCAACCAGTTTTCCTATTTCCGTTGTGTACTCTTTTAAAGGAATTTCCTGTTTCGATTGAATGACAATTGCTTGGTCCTTTTTGGGGAATGAATCTCGTTCTGTTGCAGCTGCATAGCGGTTCATGTGGTTTGCTGGTTCTTTTTTGTTAGAGACTGTAGAGGTGGATTGACGTTGGGTGTTATCACTATTTTGGGTATCCATGATTAGAAGGGTGCATTGAGATACACTCTTCGAGATATTTTCACTCGCACTGGAAATTCACGAATTGCAGCACTCAAAAGTAGAAAGCGACACATGCGTTCAATATAACCACAGAGCACACTCGCAAACATATCCGACCACGAGCGAGGTCGAGACGGAACTGAATTTGAAATATTATTTCTCCTTATTTTAAAGGAATATTTAAAAAGATTTTTCAAATTGTGAAAAAAGAATCTGGAAGATCTGAATGTGATTTTTTTTAGTTTTGAACGATTTTAAGAACACTTCTGGAAAAATCCCAATCATTTTAAAAAAAGCTATATGAAAGTTTTGAAAACACTTCAAAAATTATTTAAAATTTAGAAGAATTTAAGAAATTAAAAACAAAATATAGATTTTGGAAGATTTCTAAAAAAGGGCAGAAGCTTTTTCAGAATATATCAAGTTTCCAAGACAATTTTAATTTTTTAAGATTTTGCGGGAAATTTACAATAATTAATTATCAATTTCATCAGAATATTTTAAAAAATGTTGAAAGATTATTTAAATTCTCAGAAAAATGTCTGGAAGCTTGAGAGGTAATTTTTTTTATTTCCGAAAGATTTTTCAAAAATTTCAGGAGAAATTACCATTATTTTTAAATACTTTTAGAAGTTTTGAAAAAATGTTGAAAATGATTTAAGATTTGTAGAGGTTTCCCAAATTGTTCAAAACGATTCTGGAAGATTTAAAGACAATGTTAGGAATAATTATAGTTAGCTTGAACTTCTGCTATTTCTAAATATCTCTGAGGTTAAACCGAATTTTTCCTGAAATATTATAAAATCCTGTCAAATAGAAAAACCTTCATTAGAATTTTTCTAGATAAGTTTTCGGCATATCTGAAATTATCAAAAATCATTCTGAATACCCTCAAAAACCCTAGGGAATTTTCATTTATATAATCTTGTGAGAAAATGAAATCAACATTAAATAAAAAAATTACTGAAAATAATTTTTTGCTTTTAACCTAATAATTTTTCTCGTGTATATTAATAACGTGGAAAAATTAAACGTTTTGAAAATATTATTTTTCAGTTTTGAGTTTATCATTGCATGACTTTTGATTTTAACACCTACATTCCAAAGGGGTTATTTTGATCGTGAATAAAGTAAAGTCAAATAGCGGAAGTGTGTGAATGATTCTTGTTTTTCCATTTGGAAGCCGTCGCCTGTAAATACCTCATCAAGAGTATTTCTTATTTACTTTATTAATGATCAGTTTAAGGGTTAGTTTAATGGTCAGGATAATGGTCCGTGTAATAGTCAGTATAATGGTCAGGATTTCTCATGTTTTATATTATTTTTATTTTATACCGGAAATAAAATTGAAAAAAAATGCGTTTCAAAGATCAATAAAATTTATGTACTGAAGCTTGTAGACCGAATGCGGAAGAAACCCTTCATATTGAGTATTTTGATGAATTATATATTTTCATAGAAAGCAGGATCTGTACCTCATTCGAAATAATTTCTAGTTGATAAATATAATTAATTAATTAGAAGAAAAAAGATTCTGATTTTTGAGGAATTTTATACTTTAATTTCAATTCTTCGCAAGGAAAATGAATTTCATAATTTGATATTTTACCCACGGGACCTTTTCGATTTCACCTTTTATTTGAGATATTAAACATTAAAAACTGATCACGGCTTTATAAAATATTTTCATAAAAGCACGCTAAATTCATGGTTGAGAATTAATTTTTAATTAAGAATGTAACTTTTCAATGTTATGCTGAAAATTGGATTTTCATTTCTTGGTAAACAATTAATTTATTAAACTAATAATGTAAATTTTCTATTTTTTGTTGAAAATTGATATTTTTTATTGAAAGTAGATCTTTTCTAGCGGAAAATTCAAATATTTGGTTGAAAAGCCAGATTTTTATCGAAGATCTATTTATCCTTTTTGGTTAAAGATGCAACTGTTTGTTCAAAAATTAATCTTTTCTGTTTGAGGATTCAACTATTTTCTTAAAAATTCTTTTTTTTTGTTGAATTCAACTGTTTTTATCAAAAATTCAAATCTTTTTTCCTTGAAATATCACCTATGAAATATTATGTTGCGAATTCGTCTTCTTTGGTCAAAAAAATAACATTTTCGATTGAATATTCATCATTTTAGTTGAAAATTAATATTTGCGGGTTTAAAATTCAGCTCTTTGGAGGTAATTCATCTTTTTGGCTTCAAAATTCAACAATTTTGTTGAAAATCGATGTATTTTCTTGGGAACTAGTTTTTTTCATAGAACATTAATCCCTTTGGTGGAAAATTCATCTTTCTGTTTGAAAATTTAACTTTTTTGTTAGGAATTCAACTGTTTTTGATTGAAAATTCAACTATTTTGATAAAATAATCATTGTTGGTTACTTTTTTCAGTTTTATTATTAATAATATGTTAGTTGCATGTTCAAAATGCTGTAATTTCAAATTCTATGTCTAAGTTGTTGTTAAATAATAATATTAACAAAGAAAAAACTATGATAATTTTTTTCAAATAAATGTATAAGGTTAAGAATCTGAAATTAGTACATTTGAAAGTCTGTACACTGCTCAAAAGAAAATATAATGTGTGCTCTAGGGCAGTCCAAACATTCAATTTTCGATTTTTTTTTAATACCCCCCCACCCCAGTTTTTTCCTTTTCCGAAAAAAGAAAATTGGTATGTTTTCCTTTTTTTTCAATGTTAACCTGTGCCCCTGGACTCTTGAAATTAACATGGGGTTGAAAATGGGGAAAGCTCGGTTTTCGCAAAAATACATTTCAATTTTGACCCACCAATCCCCTGTTATTGTGCTCGGAAAATGCCTCAAAGAATACAAAATACCAGTCTTCTATCAAATTTATCCTAAAGACGGCATTATTTTAAATTTTGTCAACATTTATGATATTGAATAAATGAGTAATGACCATCCCCGTATTTTTTGAATGACTTTGAGTTGTTTCAATAATTATTATTTGTTTAAACAATTTTTTCCCCTGTAAGTCGTGAAAAGTTATCATATTTTGTTATAAATGATATATAGTTTCTGAATATCAAGAATAGCACTTCTTCTTTAATATAATTTTTGATTATTGAAACAATTTGTATTCAACTAAACAATTTTTTTTCTGAAAATCGTGAAAAGTTATTCTTTTCTGGGGGTGATTTTAATAAAAAAGGACTATACTTTACTTAGAGCAATTAAATTTTATTGTTTAAACAAATTATTATTCTTTATAAATTTATATTGTTATATTTTTTTAACCTAAAAAGACGAATTTTTAACAACATACATGAATTTTACACAAAAATTTGAATTTTGTACCCAATAAAAAAGTTAATATTCTACTAGTTGCGAATTTATTAAATATTGTTTGAAAATTCAACTATTTATTTCAAAATTGAACTACGTTAGTAAGAATTTAATTTTTGTTTGGTTAATGGATTCATCATTTCAGTTTAAAATTCATCTCTTTAGTTGAAAATGTCCAGAAAAATAACGTTTAGCAGAGAAAGAATTATTTAAACTAATAAAAATTGTTTAAATAATTGTCAAATATCGTTAAAAAATATATTGCTCCACAAATTTGTCAAATATGTCAATAATTCCAGAAAATAATAAATTTTTACGATCTCAGGTAGAAAAATTTTTTTAAACAAATGAGGATTGGTTGAAGAATTACAGAATATGTTAAAGAAGAAGTGCGACTATTGACATTCATCAACTTTTTATCATTTGTCCCGAAAGATGATAATTTTTCACGACTTTCAGAAGGAAATAGATTGTTTATATGAATAAGGGTAGTTTAAACAATTCATAATTATTGAAAAATACTTGAGAACTCGTGACTTATCGTTCAAAAATAATTCAGGTTAAGAAAATTCCCAAAAATCCCGTCTTTAGTATGAAGTTGAGAGAAAACTGCTATTTTACATTTTTTGTGGCATATTCCGGGCAAAGTAAAAGGCTCCAAAGTTGAGGAAATTTAACCTTCGACATTAAACTTCGACATTAAACTGACCATTATACTTACCATTATACTTACCATTATACGGACCATTAAACTGACCATTATACTGACCATTATAATAACCATTATACTGACCATTATACTGACCATTATACTGACCATTATACTGACCATTATATCGACCATTATACTGTCCATTATACTGACCGTCATACAGACCATTATACAAGCCATTATACTGACCATCATACTGACCATTATACTAGAAAAATTTGTTTAAAAAAATGAAAATTGGTTGAAGAATTACAGAATATGTTAAAGAAGAAGTGCGACTAATAACATTCATCAACTTTATATCACTTATCCCGAAAGATGATAATTTTTCACGACTTTCAGAAGGAAATGAATTGTTTATATGAATAAGAATTGTTCAAACAATTAAAATTTTTTTAAAATACTTGGAAACGCGTCACTTATCGTTTAAAAATAATCCTGTGTTAGAAAATTCCCAAAAATACCGTCTTTAGTATAAAATTGAGAGAAAACTGCTATTTTACATTTTTTGTGGCATATTCCGGGCA
>CAKNYM010049009.1:61054-77004 GCA_932195095.1 Andricus curvator
TGACCATTATACTGACCATTATACTGACCATTATACTGACCATTATATTGACCAGTATACTGACCATTGGACTGACCATAGAACAAATGAAAATTGGTTGAAGAATTACAGATTATGTTAATGAAAAAGTGCGACTATTGATATTCATTATCTTTATATCACTTATCCCGAAAGATGATAATTTTTCACCACTTTCACAAGGAAATGAATTCTTTATATGAATAAAAATTGTTTAAACAATTGAAAATTGTTAAAAAATACTTGGAAACTCGTTACTCATCGTTTAGAAATAATTCTGGTTAAGAAAATTCCCAAAAATACCGTCTTTATCATGATGGTGAAAGAAAACTGCTATTTTACATTTTTTGGAAAACAAACAAATTGGAGGGGGGTGGGTCGACCACCAAAAATCGAAATTCAAATTTGTACAGGTAGTAATTTGGACCATCCTAGTGTGCTGTTATTATTACAACATACGACTGTATTCTGCAAAATTGTAAAAAAAATTCCTTTTTTTTTTCAGAATGAATAGCACCTTCTTCATAAGACCTTTCACAGTTTAAATAAATTTAAGCTGTTGAATTTTAACGGGACGACCAAGAAACATGAAATTACAATTCTTCTTTACTACTTTACATTTAATTACGATGATTTTTAATTATTTTATTGGAAACTACTAATATAATGTAGGAAATACCTATTAATTATGTGTTTTCTATTTGTTATTATCAAAAAATGTTGTGCGTGTGACTAATAAATTTAAAAACAAATATCTACACGTTTTAATTTTTTATTTATTAACCTTCATTAAAAATATAGTCCATAAACTACGTTACCAATGTACCTGTACAGGAACCTGGGAAGATTCCAGATTTTTTTCGACATATTTTGAAATCTTCAAAACGTTAAATTAATTTGTCAAATTAAAACATAAATCATTCAAAATTTTCCCAAATATCTTATTGTCGTTTTTGTTTTCGAAAATAATTATTTCAATTTAAATAAGGCAATGAAATTATTGAAAAATTTTCCTAAAACCATGAAAAATCTTTTTAAATTAACAAAATTGCCTTAAAATGTTCCATATTTTTGTCGATAATTTTATAAATCTTCTTAAATTTTTTGATACATCTTCCTAAATTTTGATGAAAATTAATTTATCAAACAAAAAATATGTCATTTAAAATTTTCCCAGGAATTAAAAAAATTCTTGTATTATCTTGAAACCTTTCAAACTTCTTGAAAAGCTTTAACATTTTTTTCACGAAAGTTTCAAAAATCTACACAAAATTATTACAAAAATTATTTTAGAATCCCCTCGAAACTTCTAAATTTTTGAATTTTTTCTTTAAATAATTGAGTTTGCCTTAGACTGTTTAAAATACTTCAAAATTAAAAAAATTGTCCTATGATCTTCCAGATTCTTTTTCGACATATTTTGAAATTTTCGCAACTTCAAGTTAAAATGTTCTCTTTTATAAATAGTGTTTACAAATATTTAGAAATAAAGTTTGACATAAAATAAAATTTCATTTTAATTTTTTTTTTGACAATTCTACTTTACAAAATTGATGGTGGAATTTTAGATTTTTGTGAATATTTTTTCATTCTAAATTAAAAAATAAAAATAACAGAGAAAAAAAATGAAGGAAGGGGTTTTGAAATTTGCATTCTTCCCTCCATTTCTTTTCACTCCTTTAATTTGAATGAAGACATTGAAGAAAATTTTTCATTAGATTTTTTTTTAATTTAAAAAAATTGTATAGTTGAATTTTAATGTTACACGTTTGAGAATCTAAATTTTGATTTATTCTGAATTTAATTTTAAAATTTCAAGATATTTCATTTCTGGTTTCGATAAGAAAATTTTTAGAAAAATATGTTTTTTTCTTTCTTGTAAGTGTGTTAAGATACCATTATGCGGCATTGACATTCCTACCATGTATAAAGAAGATAATTTCGTTTGAAACATGTCTATCTTAAACTACATACATTTTTTAAATAAAAATCTCAATTATTTTCAATTTTTCCGAAAAAATTATTAATGAAAAAAAATTGTATTGATCAGTGAGCATTTGCTTGAGGTCGATTCCAATTTTATGTTGATTCCGCTTAGTTGTATGATTTGTGCATTCCGTCAGTATGTGTTTAATGGTGAGATGTACTTGGCAGGTATCACATTTTTCTGGATCACTTTTTGTAATCAGGTAGGAATGTGTCAACTTTGTATGACCAATTCTTAGTCGAGTGAGTATCACTTGATCCTTTCGGTTTTCTAAACGGATCTGATTTTTTCAAATATGTTGTTTATAATCAGGTGCAGTTTAGTGGTTATACTGTTCTTTCATTGTTCGTTCCATAAAGTATTGATAGCATTACAGATCCATATTTTAAGATCCTTGTAATATACAGGCACAGAAACCTCAGCCTCTGGAAGTAAACAGGCTGATTTAGGTAGAGAGCCAGAATTTTCATTTCCTTCAATACCCATGTGAGATGAAGTCCAAATCAGAATAATTTCTTTTCCTCGATTTTTTAGGTTGTAGAAGGTCTCTTGTGATTCTTAAGTGATGTGATCAGAGTTGGTTGTATTTGTAGTAGCCTCAATAGCAGACAAGTAATCACTGAGAATGACAAAACGGGAATCATTACTTCTGTCTATAAATTTCATGGCCTGTAAAAAAGGAAAAATTTCACATCTGAATATACTGTAGAATTCAGGCAGTTTATATTGGAATTTTTCATCTGGTGTCACCACCGAGCAACCACATCCAAAGTTTGATTTAGATCCATCAGTCTATATTTGAGTGTGATTTAGAAAGGAGTTGAGGGTCTCAGTTGAAGCATTTTTGTACTTTTTAGAGTTAGTTTTGATTTTGGGAAACTTACGAAGATCAGTAATGATGGTTGGTACTGGAAATTACCAATAGGGAAAATTGTGGAATCTTCTTCAAGCAATCTCTAGAAGTTTAAAGTTAATTCCTTGGAGGTATGTGTTCATTCGGATGTATAGAGGCTCTGGCGCTCTGGGATGTTTATTGTAGACGTCCTTGTAGTTTCCAAAAAAAGATTATTGTACTCAGGAATTGAGGGAGTTCAGGCTATCGAAGTAGCATAGTTCAGACTTAGTTGCATTCTTCTGTACTCGAATGAGGATTCACCCGCTTCGGAGAGGATGCTATTTACCGGACTTGAGAAAAAGGTCCCCATAGCAATTCTTATTCCAGCATTATGAATGGGAGAGATCATGTCTAAAGCGTTTGGATTGGCTGAATTATAGATTATAGAACCATAATCTAGTTTGGATATAACAACGGCTTTGTAGGTATTGACCATTAGTTATTGATCATCTGCCAAGTTTCTTTTAGCGAGGGTTTTAATAATGTTAGGTCTTCTGTTACAATCTGTTTTTAAGTTTTTGAGATGGGCAATCCAGGTAAGCTTATTGCAAAAAGAAGTCCTAGAATTCTTATTGTATAAACTACTTCCAGCTCATGGTTTTCCAGATATAACGTGGGAGCCTGATTGTAGGATTTATTTCTAGAGAATAAGATGCACTGGGTTTTGGTTTTAGGAAATTTGAAACCAGTTTTTCCAGCTAACTCTTGAAGATTATTGAAACAGCTTTGGATTAATTCTTGTGTAATAGGGAGATCCTTCCCACTACAGTAGAATGTGAGATCTTCAGCGAAGGCATTTTTTTTAATTGGTTGAGGAATACATTTGTTGACTTCATTGAAAGTTATTAAGAAAAGAGTGACACTGAGGACTGATCCTTGGGGCACTCCATTTTCAAGATTTACTCTTTTGGATAAGTGACCATTTACTCGGACTTGGATGAATCTTTCCAGAAGAAAGTTCTTTATGAACCATTTCGTAGCATTTTTCAATGTCTACTGAATCTGCCAGAAGGTGTTGGCCATTGACAAATGCATCACGTATACTTGTTTCGAGATTTATCAAAGAGTCAAGAGTAGATCGGTGCTGTCTGAAAGCATTTTGGTGGATATCAAAAAATCCTTTGTTTTCTAAAAACCATCTAAGTCGTTTGTTGATCATTTTCCCATAAGTTTATACATATTACAAGTTAGGGCGATAGGTCGGTAGTACTTGGAGTATTACATTTTAATGAAGAAGTAAATGTGATCCACGATCTCCTGCTGCTCAGTTTGTTTATCTTCCTTGAGATGGCTCGCAACTTTTTCAATTCAATCTTATTTTCAGTAGTTTTGTGCTTCTTATAGACATTATAAGCATGTTTTGCTTTGTTTAATAGCTTCTTCAATTTCAGCGTTCCACCAATTCACTTGTTTCTTTAATGATTCATGAGACGTTTTCGGGATAGATAGATCAGCAGCGTCAGTGATAGCGGCCACTCATTCGGTAAGAATATTGTCAATGTCGTCTTTATTTTCAGCCGAAGGAATGTTCAACTGGTCAATTTTTGTATCAATTGTAGTTTGAAATAGTTCCCAATCAGCTTTTTTAAGTTTCCATCTCGTAATATAATTATATAGAGTAGGATTAGGGTTTTTTAGTTCCAATTTAATGAGGAAGTGATCACTATCATGAAGGTCCTCCAAAGCTTCCCAATTTAACCTGTGAGATATACTTGCACTACAAAAGGATAGATCTATCGAACTAAAGGAGCCATTAGAAATACTGAAATGAGTTGGTTGACCATTGTTCAAAAGAATGATTCCAGGATTATTCAAAAGTTTCTCAATTTTCTTTCCTCTTGTGTCGGCATGATTTGATCCTCAAAGCTGGTTGTGACGATTGAAGTCACCTAATAAGATGTATGGTTCTGGAAGTTGATTAATGAGATTTTTAAGCTCAAGGAGACTAAACTCATCTCGATTTGGTATGTAAACATTACAAACACATAGTTCATTAGGAGTTAGAATTGATACAGCTACAGCTTCCAACTTGGTGTTAAGAGATATTTCCTTATAGTGTACACATTTTTTGAGATAAATTGCAACACGTCCACTAGCAAAAGTAATATTTAAACGGTTTTCAAAGACAGAGTTGTATCCCCTAACGTTTGCACAAAAGGAATCTTCAAAATTTGTTTCTTGTAAGCAAATTATGGAAGAGCTTGAGCTTTTGATAAGTAGTTGAACATTTTCGCGGCGAGGGTTAAAGCCGTTCAGATTCCATCGAATAATTTCCAGAGTCATTTATTAGGTTTAAGTAGACAAACGGTTAATTATCGTTGTCTTCAGACATTGATAGAGAATCATTTTCAGAGCAAGAACTGAGGAATTCTTTGAGAGATATTTCTAGTAAATTTTTTATTTGGGCACTTCTGTACTTTGCAGCTCGGTCCGTTAGATTGAGATATAATTCTCTCATCATAGAGATGAGACTGAAAATCATCAGTGTATTCTTTGGCAATAGTGTAAGCATTAGCAGCTTCCGTAGCCTTATCGAAGAAGCTTTTGTACTGTGTGTAGTTGAGGGGATATTTTGAAGTAGATTCTTCAAAAATTTATCTTGTTGGTTCTAATAGACTGTCAATGGTCTTTTGGTCCTCACGAGGGGTGGTTTCGTTTTTCTTTTGTTTTTTCAAGTTTGGTTGTTTAGCAAGTTTCCAATCATTTTCCTCTTTTTTGGAAGGGTTTTTGTTTTTGTCTGCTGCATGTTCTTGAATGACCTGTTAGTCCGATATTGTAGAAGAGCTAGTATAAGAGAGAGCAAGGCGTTTGTTGTCTGTGTTTAGGAGTGTTGAATAATGCTCTGGGAAAACTCCCAAATTATCGCTCACTAATGTGTCATGATAATGAGGGGTATTATTTAAATCAATGAGTGGTGCCGCTGTTAGAGTAGGGTTGGTTGCATTTAGTTTGGTAGATGCCTCATCCGGAACATTTTTGAAATTTTCAGCAATATGTCCTGCTTGCTCACACATGAAGCATGTTAGGTCACCAGTTGATATGTAGATTCGATAAGAGGTGTCTTCATAGTTAACTTGCAGGGAATCTCGAATTTCCGAGATACTATCAGGGTGTATGTATACCTGTCTTCGAAAACTAAGTATATGGGCGAAACCAGCCTCAGATAAATCAACTCTGAAAAGGATAATTGGGATGTTGTTGCTATTCCAATATCTTGAAGTGCTGTTATGAGGAAAGTGTGTGAAATAACAGGGCAAAAATTTGATAGTATAAGTTCCTTGTCCTTAGTAATCAAAGGTCGAAGCTCTAACGAGTATTTCATAATTTTGACAAGTGCGTGTTTATCCGTAAGTTCATCCGCTAGTTGTTTACTGGCTAGGAACATACATACTCGACCGCTGGAAATTTTTGATGCAAATCTGATATTGGTTGATGCAACCAGTTTTCCTGTTTCCGTTTTGTACTCTTTTAAAGGAATTTCCTGTTTCGATTCAATGACGATTGCTTGGTCCTTTCTGGGGAATGAATCTCGTTCTGTTGCAGCTGCATAGCTGTTCATGTTGTTTGCTGGTTCTTTTCGGTTCGAGACAGTAGAGGTGGATTGACGTTGAGTGTTATCACTATTTTGGGTATCCATGATTAATTAATGGAAACACATCCGACCACGACCGAGGTCGAGACGGAACTGAATTTGAAATATTATTTCTCCTTATTTTGAAGGAATATTTAACAAGATTTTTTAAATTGTGAAAAAAGAATCTGGAAGATCTGAATGTAATTTTTTTAATTTTTAAAGATTTTGAAAACACTTTCGGAAAAATTCCAATCATTTCAAAAAAAGCTATATGAAAGTTTTGAAAACACTTCAAAAATGATTCAAAATTTAAAATAATTCAAGAAATTGAAAACAAAATATAGATTTTGGAAGATTTCGAAAAAAGGGCAGAAGCTTTTTCAGAATATTCAAAGTTTCCAAGACAATTCAAATTTGTTAAGATTCCGAGGGAAATTCACAATAATTTTTTAATCGATTCTATCAGAATATTTAAAAAACTTTGAAAGATTATTTAAATTCTCAGAAAAATTTCTGGAAGCTTTAGAAGTAATTTTTTTTATTTTCGAAAGATTTTTCAAAACTTTTAGGAAAAATTACCATTATTTTTAAATACTTTTAGAAGTTTTGGAAAAATGTTGAAAATAATTTAAAATTTGTATATGTTTTCAAAATTGTTAAAAACGATTCTGGAAGATTTAAGGGAAATTTTAGGAATAATTGTAGTCAGCTTAAACTTCTGCTATTTCTAAATATGTCTGAGGATGAACTGTATTTTTCCTAAAATATAAAATCCTGTGAAATAAAAAAACCTTCATTAGAATGTTTCTAGATAAGTTTTCGGCATATCTGAAATTATCAAAAATCTTTCTGAATTTTTTAAAAAAACCTAGGGAATTTTTATTTATATAACCTTGTGAGAAAATTGAATCAACATTAAATAAGAAAATTACTGAAAATAATTTTTCGCTTTCAACCTAATAATTTTTCTCGTGTAAATTAATAACCTGGAAAAATTAAACGTTTTGAAAATCTTATTTTTCAGTTTTGACTTTATCATTGCATGACTTTTGATTCCAACACCTATATTCCAAAGGGATTATTTTTAACGTGAATAAAGTTAAGTTAAATAGCGGAAGTGTGTGAATGATTCTTATTTTTCCATTTGGAAGCCGTCGCCTGTAAATACCTCATCAAAAGTATTTCTTATTTACTTTATTACTGATCAGTTTAAGGGTCAGTATAATGGTCAGAATAATGCTCCGTGTAATGGTCAGTATAATGGTCAGGATTTCTCATGTTTTATATTATTTTTATTTTATACCGGAAATAAAATTTAAAAAAATTCGTTTTAAAGCACAATAAAATTTATGTACTGGAGTTTGTAGATCGAATGCGGAAGAAACCCTTGATATTGAGTATTTTAATGAATTATATATTTTCATAGAAAGCAGGATCTGCACCTCATTTGAAATACTTTCTAGTTGATAAATATAATTAATTAATTAAAAAAAAAAAAAATTCTGATTTTTGAGGAATTTTATAATTAATTTCAATTCTTCGCAAGGAAAATTAATTCCATAATTTGATATTTTTCCAAAGTTATCTTCTGGATTTTACCTTTTATTTGAGCTATCAAACATTAAAAACTGATCACGGCTTTATAAAATATTTTTATAAAACCACGCTAAATTCATGGTTGAGAATTAATTTTTAATTAAGAATGTAACTTTTCAATATTATGCTGGAAATTGAAATTTCATTTCTTGGTTAAGAATTAATTTTTTAAATTAAAAATTTAAGTTTTCTATTCTTTGTTAAAAATTGATATTTTCTATTGAAAGTAGATCTTTTCTAGCTGAAAATTCAGCTATTTGATTGAAAAGCCATTTTTACATTCTCATCTAGAGAAGGTATTAGATTTGTGTAAAATTTGACCCCCCCGGTTTTTGTCAAATTTCCACGTTTTGAGACCCCCTGAACCCAAAAAACAGGTTTTTACGAATGTGTCTGTCTGTCTGTATGTCTGTTTGTGAACACGATAACTTTCGAAAGAATTGACCGATTGGACTGGGCTTTGGTATACTCTTTAAGTCTCTCAAACTAAAGGTCAAGTTCGTTAGCCAGCCATTTTGGATGAAAATTCAAAAAGTGAGGGCATTTTGAATATTTTTTGGACCGTTTTTTTCGAAATTTGGAAATTATATGTACAACCGCTTATAGTAATTGAAAATTCCAATATTTTATTCTCATGACATTTTTCGATAAAATGAAAATTTTCAGAGTTACAGCATTTTCAAATTCCAAAAAAAGAAACGAAAATTAACATTTTCTGCCAAACAACGCACGATACGAAAAAAGTCAAGACAAGAAAAGTGTTTCTTTTTGCACGCCCTACAAGATTATCATAACGACTTTTTCAATTTTGTTGAAAAATCGAAAATTCACATTTTTATTGCACGAGAAATAATGAAAAATCCAAAAAATCTATTTTACGGTCAAACTATGCAAGATACGACAAATTATGACGAGACTAAAATTGTGCATTAAAAAAAGATCTACAAATTTCTAATGGGTCACTTTTTGATAGGATGTGTAGTTTTTGTTTGATTCGTAAAAAATAACATTAACAGTGAAAAAATCGCCCCGATAAGCGGGCACATTCTCATCAAAACTTTGCTTATTTACTTTATTTTTCATCTCGGGTGTGTTTTTTCACAATATTTCATTGTTTTTATGTTCTTAATACTATTTCTAACGATTAAAACAATAAAATATAATGATAATTCAAACAATGTATTCTGACTGAAAATCTGACTTTTATTTCAGAATGCGTTTTGATCTTTGTTTACTAAAATAATTGCTCTGAAAAAATTCGACTATTAAATTTATATTTCAAGAACTATGCTCCAAAGTCCAAATAGACGAAATGAATATATATATATATATATATATATATATATATATTTTTAAAAAAAAAAAAAAAAAAAAGATTTATTGGTTCCTCGTTTAGAGGTGGGCCGGGAATGCGCAGATGGAAACATATGAACTCCTATGTAATAGAAATTTTGCGCATAAAGGTGATAGCTGGGTGTACAATCTAAACATGAACAATACAAACAATAAAGTAGCCTCGGAATGGTCTGAAACTTTGATTGACGAAATGGATACACACGGTAAACGTAAAGTTTGAGTTTCAGGCGATGAATGAAGACTGGGTGTTTGGAATGCTAGAGGAGTGAATGATTTTAAAGTAAGAGAACTACGAGAAACTATGCATGCTAGGAAACTAGATATTTTATGTGTACCTGAGACAAAGAAAAATGGATGCGAAAGTAGAAAACATAGAAAATGGGGTGTTGAAAGGCGGTTTTGAAATATGGTCAGGAGTAGATAGGGAATCACATGGTAGTCAAGGGGTCGGTTTGATTATGAATGAAAAAGCAAGATATATGTTCCAAAAACGACTGAAATACTTTTTTTCTCCCCTTTTCAGATAGTTGGAAAAAAAGCTTTCTGATTGTAGGATTCATTATAAAGATACGGAAATATACGCTGAAGTAAAGGAATTACCTTCTTCATTTTAAATCAAATACAACTTTAGTCATTTTTATCTGAAGAACATTGAACATAACATATGGTCGTTGCGAACTTTTGGGTTTCTATTATACGATGAACAGAAACGAGCGTGAAGCGCGAGGTTCACATGATGATCAAACGAAATATCGAGCGCGAAGCGCGAGTGTCGTGATGAGAATGTGTTCCTTAAGGTCGATAGAACCTTAAGTAAATTAGTTCTTCTTTTTATGTAAAACTGATATAATTAAACCAAAAGCAGGTCATAATGATGAAGCTTACTAAGAGAGTATTACCCGCGAAGCGCGCAATAGCGAGCACACGAAGTGTGAAAACCTAGACGACAAATGTGTCCGAGCGCGTAGCGCGAGGTGAATACATTATCGAGCGCGAAGCGCGAGATGAATACCCAATTTAGCGCGAAGCGCGAGATCCAACAGGTGTCCTTTTTGGTTAAGAATGCAACTGTTTTTATTAAAAATTAAAATCTTTTTTCGTTGAAAATTCGTTTGTTTTTTTTCGTTAAAAATCAATTTTTTTATCTGAACATTTAAATGTTCTATTCTTGGTTGGAAATTTATTCTAGTTGATTATTCACATATTTTGGTACAAAATTCAACTATTTTGTTGAAAATACTTTTTTTTGTGAATTCAACAGTCTTTATTCACAATTAAAATATTTTTTTTTACTTTATTAATGGCCAGTTTAAGGGTCAGTATAATGGCCAGTATAATGGTCAGTATAATGGCCAGTATAATGGTCAGTATAATGGTCAGTATGATGGTCCGTATGATGGTCAGTGCAATATTCAGAGTAATGGTCAGTATAATGGTCAGTATGATGGTCAGTATAATCGAATGTATATATGTATATATCGAATGTTTCGTTGCGAATTCATTTTCTTTGGTAAGGAAATGACGATTTTTTTTAGTTGAAGTTTAATAAATTTGGTTCAAAATTCATATTTTCGGGTTTAAAATTTAACTACTTTATAGAAAAAATTTCTTTTTGGCTTAAAAATTCAATCGTTTGGTAGAAAATTAAATTATTTGGTTAAAAACTACATTTTCTGTTGAAAGTTCAATTACTTGATTACAAATTAAACTATTTTTATAAATATTTAACTATTTGTATAAAACTAACTCAACTCTTTGAATATAATTCGTTTTTTTTTTATCTTCAAATTAAACAATTTGGTTGAAAATTGATGTATTTTCTCGGAAATTCGTTTTTTTGGTAAGAAAATTCATCTTGATTGTTTGAAATTCACATTTTTGGCCGAGGATTCTACTATTTTGTTGAAAATTCCTCTTTTTTGGTTGAACGCAACTGGTTGGAAATTCGTTTTTTTTTGTCGAAAATTATTTTTCTAAATTGAAAATTTGCAAGTCCCTTTTTGATTCAAATAATATCTTTTTTAGTTGAAAATTCAACGATTTGGTTTAAAATTAATTTTTGTTGATTGAAAATTCATCTCTTTGGTTGAGGGTTCAACTACTTTCTTTAAAAAAAAATTTTCTCTGAATCCAACTGGTGCAAAATCTGTTTTTTGGTAGAAAATTCATCTTTTATCGTAGAAAAATCATCTTTTCGAGTTGAAAATTAACTTTTTTGTTAAAAATTCAACTATTTTAATAAAGTAATCATTTTTTGGTTACTTTTATCATAATTATTATTAATAATATATATTAATATTAATAACATTATATATAATATATATTATACCAATTACTTTCCTGTCGATCATTGGATAGTTAGCTAGATGTTAAGAATGTTATACTTTCAAATTTAATGTCCAAGTTGTTATTTAATAATAATATTACCAATGAAAAAATTTCAGAAAATTGGTACATTTAAAAGTCTGTACACTGCTCAAAAGAAAATATACTATGTGCTCTAGGGTGGTCCAAAAATTCGATGTTCGATTTTTTATGAATACCCCCCCCCCCAGTTTTTTCGTTTTTCGGAAAAAGAAAATTTGTATTTTTTTTCTTTTTTTTTCAACGTTAACCCGTGCCCCTGGACTCTTGAAATTAACATGGGGTTTGAAGTGGGAAAAGCTCGGTTTTCAAAAAAATAAATTTCAATTTTGATCCACCCATCCTCTGTTATTGTGTTCGGAAAATGCCCTAAAGAATACAAAATATTAGTTTTTTATCAAATTTATGCTAAAGACGGCATTATTTGAAATTTCTTCAACATGTATGATTTTGAATAAATAATTAAAGATCATCCAAATATTTTTTAAATAAAATTGAGTTGTTTAAATAATTATTATTTGTTTAGAAAATTGTTTTCCCTGTTATTCGTGAAAAGTTATCATCTTTCGTTGTAAATGATATATAGTTTCTGAATGTCAAGAGTAGTACTTCTTGTTTGATCTACTTGGCAATTATTTAAATAATTTTTATTTTTCTAAACAATTTTTCTCCTGAAACGACGAATTTTTAACAACATCTATGAATTTTACACAAAAATTTGAATTTTTTACAATGAAAAAAGTTAGTATCCTACCAAAAATTCAATTATTGTAATCAATAGTTTAATTTTTAACAAAATAGTGTAATTTTGAAAAATCTGTTCTCTTTGAATATCAACAATTACATTTATCAACAATGTTGATAATTTATTCATTATTGTTTGAAAATTCAACTATTTATTTGAAAATCGAATTACTTTAGTAAGAATTGATTTTTTTGTTGTTAATGATTCATCATTTTAGTTCAAAATTCATCACTTTAGTTGAAAATGTTCAGAAAAATAATAATTCACAGGGGAAAAATTTTTTTGAAGTAATAAAAATTCTTTAAATTAATAAATATGATTTAAATAATTAACAAATATCGTTAAAAAATATATTACTCTCAAAATTTGTCAATTTTGTCAATAATTCCAGAAAATCATAAATTTTTACTATCTCAAGTAGAAAAATTTGTTTAAACAAATGAAAATTGGTTGAAGAATTACAAAATATATCAGAGAAAAAGTGCGACTGTATATTCACCATTATTGAAAGAGATAAAAATTGAGTTGACATGTTTCGGTATTTTCGCAAAAAATTGATTGCAGGAAGTGATTTATCCCCACAGTTAGTTTATTGCTTTTAGAAAATCAATTAAAACATACGTTTTAAATTTCAATCTTGGTACGCTTTTTCCCATATACATTCTGCGTTAAAACTGAAATAACATAAGTAGCCTTATTTTTATGTAGATCCAATGGGCCTTAGATTTCGAGATTTGATTATTTGCGCTCGAGCGCAAGGTCGCTACAGTATACGGCGCGCGGACGCAGGAGATAGACCGATGTCTGACCATAGCAACGTCGACCACTGCGTAGGCGGTATGGTACCGTGAGCGGTCAGTAGTACGAGCCACCATGGTCAGACGCAGTGCCCCCAACTTTTGCATGTTGAGGTACTGCGCTTGCCCGGCGCAGCGGTCCTCATCGGTCGCTGTTGGCGCGTGATTCAAACCGGGTATAATTAACAATTATTGAAATTAAAGTAGATAATTATTAAAAATTGCACATGAATATTATTTTTTTAATTAATTAATTTAATTAGAATATTTCACTTATTTTTTGGTTTGATGATTCTGCAAAAAGTAATGGAGAAGGTAATATCCGAATTATCAATTTAGTATTATTTATAATATTATTATATTATACATCTATTTTATCTATTTTATTATATTTCTTATTATTTATCATTTATTAAGTTTAATCAATTAAATCAATAATTACGCATTTAAAAAAATTAAAATTGAGAAATCCGTGGACTGCTGCCGGGTTCTGAGCTTTTTTATTTTTAACTTCTAACGTGACTCCTCCATATCATTCCTGACGACACTAAAAAAATCGCCTTATCACCGTCATGTGACGTCGCTTCGCTCCTGTCATCAGGCCCAACATTTTAATCGTACACAAAGCACTAGAAATTATTTCTCAAATTTCCTTAAAATCTTCAAGAATTTTTTTTACAATTTTGGAAACCTTTACAAATTTTGAACTATTTTTCAAATCTTTGCAAAAATTCTAAACATATTTAGAAATGATTTTAATTTTTCTAAAGGTTTTTCAAATACCTTCCAATACTAAAAAAATTGCCTTAACAGCTTTCAGATTCTGATTCCACACTTAAAAATATTTTAACATGTTTTCAAATCTTATTAAATATTCTCTTAAACCTAATTTCTCAACATAAAAATTAGGAAAAATTTTCCTTGGAATCAAACAAATTTTAATTTTCTTGAAATCTGTCCAAATTCTCAATAGGCTTATAAATTTTTGTTAGAAATATTCAAAAATGTACATTTTGCTTTCAATTTTTCGAAATCTTCTCAAATTTTAAATTATTTGCAAGTTTTCTTTCAAATTCTTTAAAAAGCTTTCACAATGATTCGAATTTTTCCCAAAGTTTTTTCGAAATCTTTCGAAATTAAAAAAATTGCTTTCTAATCTTAAATATTCTTATTTGAGAATTTGAAAAATCTTTTGAAGTGTTTTGAAATCTTCCCAAATATTCGCTTAAAATTAATTTAGCAAAAAACTAATGTGATTTTACATAGAAATGTTAACGTAAATTAAGATATTCGTACTTTTTTCCCATAATTTCATTCTTTTCATCTCTTTGAATGCGTGAAAAAGTTTAAAAATTTTATTGGTAATCGAAGTTAATTACAATTTGAATTCTTCTTAAGCTTCGAACATTGAAATTCATCTATAATATACTTCAAAAATTAAAAAAAATTCAATAATATGATACAAAACCTCTTCCATTTACAAAAATCCACAAGTTCACCATCAATTTTGAAAATCAAAAACGCCAATATAAGTAAGATTTCATGATAAAATTTATTCCTAAATATTTGTGAGCATTATCCATCGAGAAGAATTTTTTTATTTCAAATTATTTTTTAATACTAAGAAATAATTTTTTTCTTCACATTTGGCTACCAAACTATAATTTGTAAACTTTTTACTGTCGGTACCCGTAAAAAAAATTTGTTTCATACCGGTAGCAAAAAAATTACCATTATCGACAACAAGATCTTTAGGAAAATTTGGACAATACCTTTAAAATAATTATATTTCTAATAAGGGTTTATGAATAAAAAATTAAACGTGTAGGTATTTTTTTTAAGTTTATCAGTCACACGCACACCATTTTTTGATATCAACAAATGGAAAACCCATAATTGATAGGTATTCCGTACATTATATCAGTAGTTGACAATAAAATAATTAACAATCATGGTAATTAAGTGTACAGTAGTACAGACAAATTGTAATTTTATGTTTTTTGGTCGTCCCGTTACAATTCAACAGCTTGAATTGATTCAAACTGTGAGAGATCTTATGAAGAAGGTGTTATTCATTCTGAAACAGAAAAAAGGAATTTTTCTTTAACAATTTTGCAGAATACAGTGTTATGTTGTAATAACAAGAACACACTAGAGGGTCAGTATAATGACGAGTATAATGTTCAGTATAATGGTCAGTATGATGGTCAGTATAATGGTCAGTATAATGGTCAGTATAATGGTCAGTATGACGGTCAGTATAATGTTCAGTATGATAGTCAGTATAATGGTCAGTATGATAGTATAATGGTCAGTATGATGGTCAGTATAATTGGTCAGTGTGATGGTCAGTACAATGGTCAGTATAATGGTCAGTATAATGGTCAGTATAATGGTAAGTATAATGGTCAGTATAATGGTCAGCATAATGGTCAGTATAATGTTCAGTGTGATAGTCAGTATAATGTTCAGTATGATAGTCAGTATAATGTTCAGTATAATGGTCAGTATGATGGTCAGTAAAATTGGTCAGTGTGATGGTCAGTACAATGGTCAGTATAATGGTAAGTATAATGGTCAGTATAATGGTCAGTATAATGGTCAGTATAATGGTCAGT
>CAKNYM010049009.1:77404-120858 GCA_932195095.1 Andricus curvator
TAATGGTCAGTATAATGGTCAGTATAATGGTCAGTATAATGGTCAGTTTAATGGTCAGTATAATGGTCAGTATAATGGTCAGTATGACAATCAGTGTAATGGTCAGTATAATTGACAGTCTAATGGTCAGTCCAATGGTTAGTCCAATGGTCAGTATAATGGTCAGTAAAATGGTCAGTATGATGTTCAGTATAATGGTCAGTATAATGGACAGTATAATGGTCAGTATGATGGTCAGTAAAATTGGCCAGTGTGATGGTCAGTACAATGGTCAGTATAATGGTCAGTATAATAGTCAGTATAATGGTCAGTATAATGGTCAGTATGATATAAAGTTGATGAATGTCAATAGTCGCGCTTCTTCTTCAACATATTTTGTAATTCTTCAACCAATTCATATTTCGAAGAAAGCAGATTTTTTTTAATTATAAAAATTACACTATTTTCTTAAAAATTAAACTATTGATTAAAATAATAAAATTGTTGGTAGAATATTCACTTTTTCATTAGGTAAAAAATTGAAAAATCAAACGAACTTACCTGTAAGTGAAGTTCGATTTCAATTATATGAGTCGTCTCGTCCGAATAGGTCAAATATTGTAGTAACGTTAGTTGCTCGGTCCAATCCACAGATTTTAAAGCTCGCGGCAAAAAAAAAAAAAAAAAAAAAAAAACTTTTCTCATGCCCTACTGGATGTCATGCCGCTTTCCACTCGCTGCTGATTTCATTATTTTAAAGTCTATAACTTGCAACAAAAAGCTAAGGGTGGGGAAATTTCAAAGGGTGGGTTTGACCTATTCGGACGAGACGACTCATATAATTGAAATCGAACTTCACTTCAGAACTTCAGAAGTAACACATAATTTGTGCAACACAAAGAAAAATATTTTATAATACTCAATAGCTTATAAGGATTCTCTGCTTATGTAGCATTGAATACAACAGATGCAAAATTTGAATTTGCAGACAAAGGTCGATTATAAAAACGTGCAAAAACCTGAGAGTTTTGGCTCCAACCAGCTGCTTTTCTAATAGTTTCAACATTAACGCCGTTTCTAAGAGCAGCTGAAGTTGAGGCGTGTCTGGTACTATGAGCTGTGAATACACTTGTATCCACACCTCCCTCTTCTAGAGTCTCCTTAATCCAACGGCTAATCGTTTGCGACGTTGCTGCACGATGAGGTTTCTTAAAAGTAACAATTAGTCTTTTTTCATCTATCGGGCGAATATTTTTCGTAGCCGTTAAATAACTTTTTAAGGTTGTTGCAACGCACAGAAACGGGCTTTCTTTAAAGAACGGAATTTGAAGAACGGGTTGAGAGCGATTTATTTTTGAGGTTTTTACTCTATCTGGTATGGTAATCTGAATAATTTCCTTCGGCTCTTTTATGTTATCTAAACTGATTTGGTTTCATGAACATTTCTTAAACATTCTCTTTCTGATTTGGCAATTAAAAGCACATCATCTAGATAGATAACAGATATGAGACCTCTAGATCTTAAATTGTGGACAACTGGTTTTGTTAATTTAGTAAACACGAAAGGTGCAGTGCACAGACCAAAAGGTAGACACGTAAACTCGTACAAAATTCCGTTAAATGAAAAACGTAAGAATTTTCTATACTTTTGTTGTACTGGAATCAGAAAATAGGCATCTTTCATATCAATAGAGGCCATTAAGCAATTTTTATAAATTAAAGTTGTAGCCAGTTTCCTATCCTCCATTTTAAAATGAGGAGGATCTATGAATTCGTTAAGTTTTTTCAAATTTAGAATGAATCTTTTATCTCCATTCGGTTTAGATACCAGAAAATAAGATGATAAAAATTGGCCACTGACTGATTTACATACAGAAATTGCCCCTTTCTTAAGAAGTTCATTAATTGAATTTGAACAATCTACAAATTCTTCCGTAGAAAAATTCGGATCTGGGGGTGGAAAAAGTTGGCTAACTCTTTGAATAAATGGAATTTTATACCCCTGTACCCAGCCTAATATAATAGGATCTGAGGTTATGCGTTTCCATGCATCAAGAAAATGCCTTAATCGGCCTGCCAAATTACTTACATTTATTGACGATACGGCCGGCTTGCTTGTCGGTACGACTGTCTGCCTCTCTCGCCCCCGCGTTGTGATTTCCAGTAAGGCTTCCTGGAGGGGGCTCGCCTGTTTAAATGACCCTTATTTCCATGATTTGTGGGGCGGAATGCAGCGTTGTTGTCCCTTGGCGGTTGATAACTCCCAGAAGTTGAAGGTTTGCTTATCTCCTTGCTTGACTTCACTACTGCGACCAGGGACTTTACTTGGTCCGAGAAATTTGTACCGAAGAGGTAGAAGTCAATCTCACTTTCAGCGGCAATACTTTTAGCGGAAGAAGTTAAACCAGGCTCAATAAAGTACCTCCTTGATACTGACACAGAATGGTGTAAGTCAGCCAGAATCCTGCCTGCATCTCCGAGATTTGCAATGAACTTTTGACTGTCCAGTCTATTTTTCCGTTTATCGCCTTTCTCCACTTCTAAAACATGCGATAAAGCCATCCCCATCGCTGAGATGCCCATCCCTAGTTGATTCTGGGTGAGCATCTGGTATGCGTCCTTTTTCATAGACGTAGCACTCATACCAGGTTTGACTTCAGGGTTCAGTTTTGGAGCTTGAAGTAATGGACAATTTTCGCTCGGAGGGTATTTAGTCAGGAGCTCCTTTTTCACATCTTTGGACAAACCCTTCTTTAAAATTGGAGTCCATCTCTCAACCAAAGCTTCGTGAATAGGAGGTCCAGTGCACTTGTTAAGCGAAGGATCCTCACCAAGAAGATCAAGCACAGATTTCTGGGCAACCTCTGGAGTCTGCTTTTCTCCAGCAACCTTATTTTGATCTGAGAACCGACTTGGAGTCGGACTTCGCTCTCTGCTTAGCTCGCGTTCGCTGGACATCGCGTATTTCCTAGAGCCCGCTGTGAAGCTTTGCTCCGAACTAGAAGTTGACTCTTGGTTAGAGTAAGACGGCTCTCTATGGATACGCACTCTACTCTCTCTACCAAAGCGGTTATGGAGCTTTTCCTTCCTAGAAATTTGTGGAGATCTAGATAAGCTCCGGCCACGATGTGACGAACGTCGATGCGTTCGCACAGCACCGTCTCTACCGGAGGCATGCTTTTCTTCCTTTCTTCCTCGAGTAGACGAATTCCGTCGTTGCTTTTCTCGATACTTCGTCGGTGAACCTCGATGAGACGAGTGACGCCTTTTCATTTTCTCCTTGAGTCGCTTTATTTCGCGCCACAATTCATCATTTTCGTTTTCAACACTACGAGTTCTTGTCCTACTGAATCGTTCCGACTCTTCAGAACGAGAACTCATCTTCAAATAATACTAAATAACAATTTTTTACGTGATAAAAATTTTCGCGTGTGTCATGGACCGCACAGAAAAACATAATGAAATCAGCAGCGAGTGGAAAGCGGCATGACATCCAGTAGGGCATGAGAAAAGTTTTTTTTTTTTTTTTTTTTTTTTTGCCGCGAGCTTTAAAATCTGTGGATTGGACCGAGCAACTAACGTTACTACAATATTTGACCTAGAGGACGAGACGACGAAGTATAATTCAAATTTTTTGTAAGATTCATGTATAAGTAGTTGTCCTTTTTTTCTGGAAATCACCCCCAGAAAAGAATAAATATTCACGATTTGCAGGAAAGAACATTGTTCAAATAATTGCTAAATATACTTGAGAAAATATATTACTCTCCACATCCGTCAATTGTGTCATTAATTCCAGAAAAAAAAATTTTTTCACGATTTTCAGAAAAAGAATTGTTTAGAAAAATAAAAATTATTTAAATAATTACAAAATATATCAAACACAAACTACTCCTAAATCCAAATTAAATTTTCCCGAACCCCAAAAACCGGGGGGGGGGGGGTATTCATGAAAAATCGAAAATGAATACTTTATCAGAATGGTGGAATTTTCAACAAAAACCAATTGCATTTTCTAGCCGAAAAGATTTTTTTAGAAGACAGTTGAGTTCTTAACAAAAAAGTTAATTTTCAACTCAGAAAGATGATTTTTCTACGATAAAAGATGAATTTTCTACCAAAAGACGGATTTTGCACCAGTTAAATTCACAGGAAAAAAAATTCTAACAAAATAGTTAAGCCCTCAACCAAAGAGTTGAATTTCAATCAAGAAAAGTTAATTTTAAACCAAATCGTTTAATTTTCAACTAAAAAAGGTATTATTTGAACCAAAAAGGGACTCGCAAATTTTCAATTCAGAAAGTTAATTTAAAAAAAAAGAGTTTTCAATCAGTTGAGTTCAAACAAAAAGACGAATTTTTAACAATAATAAAGTTTCAACAGAAAATGTAGTTTTCAACCAAATAATTTAATTTTCTTTCAAACTATTGAATTTTTAAACCAAAAAGACAAATTTTTTATGAAACAGTTAAATTTTAAACCCACAGATATGAATTTTCAACTGAAATGATGAATCTTGAATTAAAAATGTTTTGTTTTTTTTTTTACCAAAAAAGACGAATTCGCAATATAATGTTTCATAGGTGATATTTCAACGAAAAAAAAAGATTTTAATTTTTAATGAAAACAGTTGCATTTTTAACCAAAAAGGATACATTTTCAACAAAAAAGATGGCTTTCTGACCAAATATTCGAATTTTCACTTAGAAAAAAAAATTTTTTATTAATTAATTCATCATAATTATCAACTAGAAAGTATTTCAAATGAGGTACAGATCCTGCTTTGTATAAAAATATATAATTCATTAAAATACTCAATATCGTGTCTATGCGGAATTTTATTATATGTGACGTGGAACGAAGAAACCAGCTTAAGGACCGGAAAATCGATTTTCCGGTTTTTCCTGATATTTCTTCTAGGCCTTCTTTCAATTTTGTTTTATAAATCGTAATAAAACGTGAGAAAAAAGACACAATATGATTATTATTCATTGCTATCTTTCATGTTTAACCGTTATCAGCCGTTGTTCTCATTCATATTGCTCGAGCCTTCACACAGATACGGACCGCTTAACTGTGTTAGTACGAGGGCCCCTTGCCACCTGTTCGGCTTCCGTTCACTTTAATTTGCTTTTCCTCGTAAACTTCTTTTTTTGGTTCCTAAGGCTGGTTTCTTCGTTCCACGTCAAATAGGCAAAAATAAAAAATTCGTAAAATGTATGCTTACCACAGCAATCGAAATATTGACAACTATTAACAACCGTGGCGAGGAGTCTCACAACGAGGAGGGGGTAGCAATCCGTCGATTGCGTTAGAACCGGCTATCTGAGAAAGTGCAATAATGCACACTACGAAGAAGACAGTAACAGTTTTTAGGAATGCCATGTTGACAGTTGAATGATTTTGAGATGTCTTCCATATGGCTTTATATACAGACGAATTAGTTCCCCTCTTCCTTGTAAAGATACACATTGTTATGTTCATTCACGTTTCCAGAAAAACAAGACCATAAAACTTTATTTATTTCCAGTGTTTCCTGATGATGAATTTCGTAAAATATCGTCAAAGTGGCCCAGTGGAATGGGGGCCAAGGGTTTCTTCCGCATACGGTCTACAAACTCAAGTAAATACATTTTATTGTGCTTCATAACGCAATTTTCCTTTCAACTCAATTTTCGGTATAAAAAGAAAAATAATATAAAACATAATAAATACGACCATTGTACTGACCATTATACTGACCATTATACTGACTATTATACTGACCACTATGCTAACCATTATACTGACCATTATACTGACCATTAAACTAACCATTAGACTGACCATGAGACTGACCATTAGACTGACCATTATACTGACCATTATACTGACCATTACACTGACCATTACACTGACGATGATTATTCCTGATGATGATTTTCGTAAAATATCGTCAAAGTGGCCCAGTGGAATGGGGGCCAAGCGTTTCTTCCGCATTCGGTCTACAAACTCAAGTAAATAAATGTTATTTTGCTTTATAAAGCAATTTTCTTTTCAATTCAATTTACGGTGTAAAATGAAAAATCATATAAAACATAAGAAATCCTGACAATTATACTGACCATTATCTTGACCAGCATACTGACCATTATACTGACCATCATACTGACCATTATACTGACCCTTATACTGACCATCACTAAAATAAATAAGAAATACTTCCAATGGGTAAAGGAATTTTTTTACCGTCAATTGTTATTTTTATTTAATTAAGACTACAGGAACTATATGAAAATACGTCACATCACCTTCAAAAAATGAGGTATTTACAAGCGACTGCTTCTAAATGGAAAAACAAGAATCATGCAGACACTTCCTCTATTTAACCTGACTTTATTTACATTAAAAATAATCTCTTTGGAATGTGTGTGTTGCAATCAAAAGCGATCGCTTCATGCAATGATAAAGTCAAAACTGAAAAGTAAGAATTTCAAAACGTTTAATTTTTCCACGTTACTAATTCACACACAAAAAATTATCGGGTTAAAATAAAAAAATTATGAGAATTCAAATAATCTTTTTAAATCTTTTTTAACATTATTACAAAATTGATTAACAAAAACTTATTGTAAATTTTACTGGAAATCTTGAAAAATTTCAATGGTCTTGGAAACTTTAAATATTCTGAAAAAGCCTCTGCCCTTTTTTCGAAATCTTCCAAAATCTATATTTTGTTTTCAATTTCTCAAAATCTTTTTAAATTTTAGATCATTTCTAAAGTGTTTCTAAAACTTTCATAAAGATTTTTAAAATGATTGGAATTTTTCCAAAAGTGTTTTTAAAATCTTTCAAAACTAAAAAAATCACATTTAAATCTTCCAGATCCTTTTTTGACAATGTGAAAAGAGGGGAGTTTCCAACAAAACATGTGAATTTTTAACAGAATAGTTACATTTTCAACAAAAGAGATGAATTTTGAACTAAAATAATTAATTTTTAACAGAAGAAAAATGAATTGTAAATAAAAAACAAATGAATTTTTAACAAAATAGTTAATTTTCAAAGAAAAAGAAGAATCTTCAACCAAATATAAATGAATTATCGACGAAAAATTTTATGTTTCATATCTAAACTAAAAAAAGCTTTTAATGTTGAATCAAAATAATGAAAAATTGTCTCAAAATCTTCAGATTTTTTTTTTGAACTAAAATAATCTTTTGAGATCTTTTGAAATCTTTTTGAATATTTTTATAAAATTGGTTTAAGAAAAAAATCATTGTACATTTTCATAGGAATCTTAAAAAAAATTCAGTTGTCTTCAAAACTTTCAAAATTCTGAAAAAGCTTCTGCCTTTTTTCGAAGTCTTCAAAAATCTACATTTTGTTTTCAATTTCTTGAAATATTTTCCAATTTTTCTTCAAATCTTTCTCATTCTTTTTTGAAAATGAAAAAAATCTTTTTGAAATTTCTTTCAAAATTATTATTATTTTTTTTAATATTTGGAATTTTGCTAGGAATCTGAAAAAAAGTTTATTCTCTTAAAAACTCTTAAAATTGATCCAAAAATGTGAATTTTCAAGACAAAATTCATAAGAAAAAAAATTAGAATCACAATTTCTTTTTCAAGTTCATTTGTTTATTTGTTTTAATGTTATGTATATAATTATATAATTAAAATAATAATATAATAATTATATATATATATATATATATATATATATACATTATATAATTATATAATTTAAGTACGATTCTTGAGAATATTTAAAAGAACAAATTAACAAATACTTGATAATATTTTTTTAAATTACTGGAATTATTCTTAAAATGTTTAAAATTCTTTTAACCCTAAAAAAATTGTCTTGAAATCTTCCAAACACTTCGTTTATAATTTAAAAAATCTTTCGAATTGTTAAAAAATATTAAAAAATATTATTATAATATTAATTTTTCAAAATAAAAAAATCATTACATTTTTCCTGAAAAAAATTTTTTCATTTTGCTGAAAACTTTCAAAATTCACATAAAGCTTTTTATGCATCTGAATTTTCTTGGAATTGTAAGTTTCACATTTAAATAAAATAAAATGAATCTTCACTCCGAATTTATTTTAAATTGAATTTTAATAAATTAAATTAAATTTTATATTTTTTCAAATATTTCAAAACTAAAAAAAAAAACTTTTTACAATATTTATTATATATTTCTTATATTTTTGGTTACCCGCGCCAAAAATGTTTTTCATGTCGATACTGACAGTGTATAAAAATTCGTAAATTATGATATTCTAAATTTTTGTCCATAATTTTATTATTCTCATCGCTTCGTCAGTGTTGAAAAATTATAAATTATAGTGTGATGGCAAAATATTAAAAACATAATTATTCACCAATATTGAAAAAGATTATTAATTAAATTTTTTTTCATTGATAATTTTTGTGGAAAAATTGAAAATTATTGAGATTTTAATTTAAGAAATGTATGTAGCTTGAGATAGAAGTGTCTCAAACGAAATTATCCTCTTCATGCATGGCATGAATGTCAATGCCAAATAATGCTATCTTGACACACTTAGAAGGAAGAAAAAAACATATTTTTCTAAAAATGTTCATATCGAAACCGAAGATGAAATAACTTGAAATTTAAAAATTAAATTCCGAATAAATCAAAATTTAGATTCTTGTACGTGTAACATTGGAATTCAACTATATAATTTTTAAAAATTAAAAACAATCTAATGAACAATTTTCTTCAATATCTCCATTCAAATTAATGAAGCCAAAAAAAATGGAGGGAAGAAGGCAAATTGCAAAACCCCTTCTTTCTTTTTTTTCTCTCGTATTTTTATTTTCATTTTTTAAGTCAGAATGAAAAAACATTAGCAAAAATCTACAATTCCACCATCAATTTTGTAAAGTAGAATTGCCAAAAGGTAATTTTATTTTATGACAAACTTTATTTCTGAATAATTGCAAACACTATTTATAAAAGAGAAAATTTTAATTTAAAGTAATTTTTCAAATCTAAGAAATAATTCTATTCTTAAAATTTTGTTAACACACTATAATTTGTAAACTTTTGAATTAGTGCACCGGTAAAAAAATTGTTGGTACGGGTAAAAAAAATTAATACTACGAGATTCATTCCCTAAAAGGACCAAGCAATCGTCATTGAATAGAAAAAAGAAATTCCTTTAAAAGAGTACACAACGGAAATAGGAAAACTGGTTGGATCAACCAATATCAGATTTGCACCAAAAATTTCGAATGATCGAGTATCTATGCTCCTAGCCAGTAAACAAATAGCGGATGAACTTACGGATAAACACGCACTTGTCAACATCAGGGAATACTCGTTAGAGTTTCGACCTTTGATTACTCAACAAAAGAAACTTATACTATCAAATTTCTGCCCTGTTATTCCACACACTTTCATAATAGTAGCACTTCAAGATATTGGAATAACAACATCCTCTCGATTATCCTTTGTTAGAGCTGATTCATCTGAGGCTGGTTTCGCCTTTATACTTAGTTTCCAAAGAGAGGTATACATACACCCTGATAGTATCTCGAAAATTTCAGATTCCCTGCAAGTTAACTATGAAGACAGCTCTTATCGAATATACCTATCAACTGGTAACCTAACATGCTTCATGTGTAAGCAAGCATGACATGTTGCTAAAAATTGCACAAATGTTCCGAATGATGCATCTACCAAACTGAATGCTACCAACCCTATTCTAACAACAACACCACTCATTGATTTAAATAATACCGCTCATTGTCATTACTCATTAGTAAAGAATCAGTTGGGAGTTTTTCCAGTGCTTTCTTCAACATCCCTAAGCACAGGCAGCAAACGCCCTGCTCTCTCTTATACTAGCTCTTCTACAATATTGGACAAACAGGTCATTCAGGAACATGCAGCAGACAAAAAGAAAAACCCTTCCAAAAAAGAGGAAAATGATTGGAAACTTGCTAAACAACCAAAATCGAAAAAACAAAAGAAAAACAAAACCACCCTCCTGAGGACAAAAATACTATTGACAGTCTATTAGAACCAATCAGATCAATTTTTGAAGAATCTACTTCAAAATATCCCCTCAACTACACACAGTACAAAAGCTTTTTCGATAAGGCTACGGAAGCTGCTAATGCTTCCACTATTGCCAAAGAACACACTGACGATTTTCAGTCTCATCTCTATGATGAGAGAATTATATCCCAACCTAACGGACCGAGCTGCAAAGTACAGAAGTACCAAAATAACAAATTTACTAGAAATATCTCTCAAAGGATTCCTTAGTTCTTGCTCGGAAAATGATTCTCTATCAATGTTTGAAGACAACAATAATTAACAGTTTCTCCACTTAAAGCTGATAAATGGCTCTGGAAATTATTCAATGGAATCTAAACGGCTTTTACCCTCGCCGCTAAAATATTCAACTACTTATAAATAACTCAAACTCTTCCGTAATTTGTTTAGAAGAAACAAATTTTAAAGATTCCTTTTGTGCAAACGTCAGATGATACAACTCTGTGTTTAAAAACCGTTTAAAAATTAGTTCTGCTACTGGACGTGTTGCGATTTATCTTAAAAAATGTTTAAACTATAAAGAAATACCTCTCAAAAGCAATTCGGAAGCTGTAGATGTATCAATTATAACTCCTAATGAACTATGTGTTTGTAATGTGTACATACCAAATCGATATGATTTTAGTCTCCTTGAGCTCAAGAATCTCATTAATCAAGTTCCAGAAGTATACATCTTATTAGGTGATTTCAATGGTCACAATCAACTTTGGGGATCAAATCATGCCGTCACCAGAGGAAAGAAAATTAAGAAACTTTTGAATAATCCTGTAATCATTCTTTTGAACAATGGTCAACCTACTCATTTCAATATTTCTAATGCCTCCTTTAGTTCGATAGATCTATCCTTTTGTAGGTCAAGTATAGCTCACAGGTTAAATTGGGAAGCTTTGGAGGACCTTTATGATAGTGATCACTTCCCTATTAAACTGGAACTACAAAACCCTAGTCCTACTGTATATAATTATATTCCGGAATGGAAATTTCAAAAAGCTGATTGGGAACTATTTCGAACTACAATTGATACAACAATTGACCAGTTAAAAATTCCTGCGGCTGAAAATGAAGACGAAATTGACAATATTGTTACTGAATGAGTAGCCGCTATGACTGAGGCTGCTGATCTATCTATCCCAAAAACGTCTCGTCAATCATTCAAAAAACAAGTCCCTTGATGCAACGCTGAAGTTGAAGAAGCTATTAAATAAAAAAACATGCTTATAATGTTATAAGAAGCAAAAAACCACTGAAAATAAGATTGAATTCAAAAAGTTTCGAGCCATGTGAAGGAAGATAAACAAACTGAGCAGCAGGAGTTCGTGCATCACCTTAACTTCTTCATTAAAATATAATACTCCAAGTTCCTTAGCTTGGAAAAAGATAAACGCAATCGAAGGAAGTGCAACCACTATGCGTATCACAGCCCTGGAGAAAATGGATGGTTCGATTTCGTCTGACTCTACTGAAATTGCTGACGAACTGGCCGGCAATTACGCTTCTAATTCCAACAACGCAAATTATGACGAAAACTTTCTCACCTTCATACTTGAAAATGAAGATTTCACTGACCCAAGATTTTAAGAAAACAAAAACTTAGTCAGAAACACGTCTCTTCTATTGAACGAACTCATGTCAGCACCTAAGCAATCAAAAAACACTAGTCCAGGACTTGACAAAATACCTAATATTCACCTCAAAAACCTGTCCCCGAAAGCATTACATTACCTCCTTGAAGTTCTTAACTGTATATGGATTTACAAAATTTTCACAGAACCATGGAGAGAATCTCTTATCGCTCTAATCCATAAACCAGGAAAAGACCAATTAAAAGCTAGCAGCTACTGACCTATCGCCCTAACTTGTGATATGTATAAACTTATGGAGAAAATGATCAACAAACAACTTAGATGGTTTTGAAAAAACGAAGGATTTTGTTTTATATCCACGAAAGTGCTTTTAGACTGCACCGATCTACTCTAGACTCTTTAATAAATCTCGAAACAAGTATATGTGATTCATTTGTAAATAGCCAACACCTTCTGGTAGTTTCACTAGACATTGAAAAATGGTACGAAATGGTCTGGAGAAATAGAATCCTTCATACACTACTCGATAATGATGTCGACGGTTCAATGTTAATCTTCATAAAGAACTTCCTTCTGGAAAGATTCGTCCACATCCGAGTAAATGGTCACTTACCCAGAAGAGTGAAACTTGAAAATGGAGTGCCCCAAGGATCAGTCCTCAGTGTCACTCTCTTTTTAATAACCTTCAATGACGTCACCAAATGTATTCCTCGACCAATTAAAAAAATGCCTTCGCTGACGATCTCACATTCTACTTTAGTGGGAAGGATCTCCCTATTACACAAGAATTAATCCAGAGGTGTCTCAATAATCTTCAAGAGTGGGCTAGAAAAATTGGTTTCAAATTTTCTAAAACCAAAACCCAGTGCATCTTATTCTCTAGAAATAAATCTTACGATCAGGCCCCCACGTTATATCTGGAAAACCAAGAGCTGGAAGTAGTAGATACAATAAGAATTCTATGACTTCTTTTTGACAATAAACTTACCTGGATCCCCCACCTCAAACACTTCAAAACAGATAATTCCAGAAAAATAATAAATTTTCACGATTCCAAGTAGAAAAATTTGTTTAAACAAATGAAAATTGGTTAAAGAATTACAAAATATATCAGAGAAAAAGTGCAACTGTATATTCACCGTTATTGAAAGAGATAAAAATAGAGTTGAGATGTTTCGGTATTTTCGCAAAAAATTGACTGCAGGAAGTGATTTATGCCCACAGTTAGTTTATTGCTTTTAGAAAATTTATTAAAACATACGTTTTAAATTTCAATCTTGGAACGCTTATTCCCATATACATCCTGCGTCAAAACTGGAATAACATAAGTAGCCTTATTTTTAGGTAGATCCAGTGGGCCTTAGATTTCGAGATATCGAGGTTTGATTATTTGCGCTCGAGCGCAAGGTTGCTACAGTATACGGCGCGCGGATGCTGGAGATACACCGATGTCTGACCATAGCGATGTCGACCACTGCGTAGGCGGTATGGTACCCTTAGCGGTCAGTAGTACGAGCCACCATGGTCAGAGGCAGTGCCCCCAACTTTGGCATGTTGAATTACTGCGCTTGCCCGGCGCAGCGGTCCTCATTGGTCGCTGTTGGCGCGTGATTCAAACCGGGTATAATTAACAATTATTGAAATTAAAGTAGATAATTATTACAAATTGCACATGAATATTAGAAATTACGTAATTTGTGATGTAAGGTAAGAAAAAAATAATAATGCGTATATTTTGTACTATTTGTTTAAAAATTGAACTCCTTCATTAAGAGTTCATTTTTTTTTTGGTTGATGATTCTGCAAAAAGGGATGGAGAAGGTAATATCCGAATTATTAATTTATTATTATTTATAATATTATTATATTATACATATAATTATCTAATATATTATATTTATTATATTTATTATTATTTATCATTTATTTAGTTTAATAAATTAAATCAATAATTACACATTTAAAAAAATTAAAATTGAGAAATCCGTGGAATGCTGCAGGGTTCTTAGCTTTCTTATTTTTAACTTCTAACGTGACTCCTCCATATCACTCCTGACAACACTCAGAAAATCGCCTTATCACCATCATGTGACGTCGCTTCGCTCCTGTCATCACATCCAACATTTTAATCGTACACAAAGCACTAGAAATTATTTCTAAAATTTCCTTAAAATCTTCAAGAATTATTTTTACAATTTTGGAAACCATTACAAATTTTGAACTATTTTTCAAATCTTCGCAAAAATTCTAAGCATATTTAAAAATGATTTTAATTTTCCCCAAGGTTTTTCAAATACCTTCCAAAACTAAAAAAATTGCCTTAACATCTTTCAGATTCTTATTCCACAATTAAAAATATTTTAACATCTTTTCAAATCTTGTTGAATATTCTCTTAAACCTAATTTCTCAACATAAAAAATTATTGCAAATTTTCCTTGGAATCAAACAAATTTTAAGTCTCTTGAAATCTTTCTAAATTCTCAATAGGCTTATAAATTTTTGTTCGAAGTATTTGTACATGTACATTTTGCTTTCAATTTTTTAAAATCTTTTCAAATTTCAAATTATTTGCGATTTTTCTTTTAAATTCTTTAAAAAGCTATTACAATGATTCGAATTTTTCCTAAAGTTTTTTCGAAATCTTCCGAAACTAAAAAATTGCTTTGTAATCTTAAATATTCTCATTTGAGAATTTGGAAAAATCATTTCAAATGTTTGGAAATGTTTCCAAATATTCGCTAAAAAATAATTTAGCAAACAAGTAATGTTATTTTTCCTGGAAATGTTAACGTAATTCAAGATATTCGTACTTTTTTCCATAATTTCAATTTTTTAATCTCTTTGAATGTGTGAAAAAGTTTACACATTTTATTGGTAAGCAAAGTTAATTACAATTTCAATTCTTCTTAAGCTTCCAACATTGAAATTCATCTATAATATACTTCAAAAATTTAAAAAAATTAAATAATATGATACAAAACCTCTTCCATTTATAAAAATCCACAATTTCACCATGAATTTTGAGAATCAAAAACGCCAATATAAGTAAGATTTTATGATAAAATTTATTTCTAAATATTTGTGAACATTATCCATCGAGAAGAATTTTTTTATTTCAAATTATTTTTTAATACTAAGAAATAATTTTTTTCTCAACATTTGGCTACCACACTATAATTTGTAGACTTTTTACTGTTGGTACCGTAAAAAAAAATTTTGTTTGATACCGGTAGCAAAAAAATTACCAGTATCGACAATAAGATATTTAGGAAAATTTTGACAATACCTTCCAAATAATTATATTTCTAATAAGGGTTTATGAATAAAAAATTAAACGTCTAGGTATTTGTTTTTAAATTTATCAGTCACACGCACACCATTTTTTGATATTAACAAATAGAAAACCCATAATTAATAGGTATTCCGTACATTATATCAGTAGTTGACAATAAAATAATTAACAATCATGATAATTAAATTTTCAGTAGTAAAGAAAAATTGTAATTTTATGTTTTTTGGTCGTCCCGTTACAATTCAACAGCTTGAATTGATTCAAACTGTGAAAGGCCTGATGAAGAAGCTGTTATTCATTCTGAAACAGAAAAAAGGAATTTTTCTTTTACAATTTTGCAGAATACAGTGTTATGTTGTAATAATAAGAGCACACTAGGATGGTCCAAATTAATACCTGTAAAAATTCGAATTTAGATTTTTGCTGACCGATCCCCTAAGTATTTGAAGACAGAAAAATTCCTTTACCCATCAAAAGTATTTCTTATTTTCTTTACTAATGGTCAGTTAGAGGGTCAGTATAATGTTCAGTATAATGGTCAGTATGATGGTCAGTATAATGGTCAGTATAATGGTCAGTATGATGGTCAGTATAATGGTAAGTATGATAGTTAGTATAATGTTGAGTATAATGGCGGGTATGATGGTCAGTATAATGGTCATTATGATGGTCAGTATGATGGTCAGTATAATGTTTAGTATAATGGTCAGTATAATGGTCAGTATAATTGTCAGTATAATGGTCAGTATGATGGCCAGTATGATGGTCAGTATGATAGTCAGTATAATGGTCAGTATAATGGTCAGTATAAAGATGATTTGTCTACGATAAAAGATGAATTTTCTACCAGAAGACAGATTTTGCACCAGTTGAATTCAGAGAAAAAAAAATTTTAAACAAAGTAGTTGAACCCTCAACCAAAGAGATGAATTTTTAGTCAAAAAAAAATTAATTTTAAACCAAATCGTTTAATTTTCAACTAAAAATGATATTATTTGAACCAAAAAGGGAATCGCAAATTTTCAATTCGGAAAGTTAATTAAAAAAAAAAAGTTTTCAATCAGTTGAGTTCAACCAAATAGACGAATTTTTAACAAAATAGTAGAATCCTCGGTCAAAAATGTGAATTTTGAACAATCAAGATCAATTTTCTTGGAAAAAAAACCAGTTTCCAAGAAAATACATTAATTTGAAACCAAATTGTTGAATTTTTCTAAAAATAGTTAAATTTTTCATCAAATAATTTAATTTTCTACCAAACTATTGAATTTATAAGCCAAAAAGACAAATTTTCTATGAAAAAGTTAAATTTTAAACCCATAAAGATGAATTTTCAACAAAAATGATGACTTTTGAACTAAAAAAAATCACTATTTTTGTTGCCAAAGAGAACGAATTCGAAACGGAACATTTGATACGTGACCAAAATATTTCAATAATATAATAATATTAATAATAATAAAATTTGAAGCCAAAAAGGCGAATTATCTCCAAAGAGTTGAATTATCAACCCAACAATATAATTTTTCACGAAAAAGTTAATTTTCTACCAAATAGTTGAATTTGTATAGTAATAGTTCAATTTTAAACCAAATAATTGAATTTTCAAGAGAAAACGTAGTTTTCAACCACATAGTTTAATTTTCTACGAAACTGTTGAATTTTCACGCCAAAAAGACGAATTTTCTACAAAACAGTTAAATTTTAAACCCGCAAATATGAATTTTCAACTAAAATGATGAATCTTGAATCAAAAATGTTTTGTTTTTTTACCAAAAAAGACGAATTCGCAATATAATGTTTAATAGGTGATATTTCAACGAAAAAAAAGATTTTAATTTTTAGTGAAAACAGTTGCATTTGTAACCAAAAAGGATACATTTTCAACAAAAAAGATGGCTTTCTGACCAAATATTCGAATTTTCACTTGGAAAAAAAATATTTTTAATGAAAAATATCAATTTTTAACAAAAAATAGAAAATTTACAATTTTAATTGAAAAAGATCACTTTGATAAAATATCAAATTATTAAATTCATTTTCCTTGCCAAGAATTGAAGTTGAAGTATAAAATACCTCAAAAATCAGAATTTTTCTTTCTTTTAATTAATTCATCATAATTATCAACTAGAAAGTATTTAAAATGAGGTACACATCCTGCTTTGTATAAAAATATATAATTCATTAAAATACTCAATATCGTGTCTATGCGGAATTTTATTATATGTGACGTGGAGCGAAGAAACCAGCCTAAGGACCGGAAAATCGATTTTCCGGGTTTTCCTGATATTTCTTCTAGGCCTTCTTCCAATTTTGTTTTATAAGTCGTAAGAAGACATGAGAAAAAAGACACAATATGATTATTACTCATTGATATCGTTCATGTTTGACCGTTATCAGCCGTTGTTCTCATTCACATTTCTCGAGCCTTCACACAGATACGGACCGCTCAACTGCGTCAGTACGAGGGCCCCTTTGCTACCTGTTCGACTTCCGATCACTTTGATTGGCTTTTCCTCGTAAACTTCTTTTTTTGGTTCCTAAGGTTCTTCGTTCCACGTCACATATACTAAAATAAAAAAATTGTAAAATGTATGCTTACCACAGCAATCGAAATATTGACAACTATTAACAACTGGGGCCAGGAGACGCACAATGAGGAGGGGGCAGGAATTCGCCGTATGCGTTAGAACCGGCTATCTGAGAAAATGCAATAATATACACTACGAAGAAGACAGTAACAGTTTTTAGGAATGCCATGTTGACAGTTGAATGATTTTCAGATGTCTTCCATATGGCTTTATATACAGACGAATTAGTTCACCTCTTCCTTGTAAAGACACACATTGTTATTTTCATTCAAGTTTCGACAAAAACAAGACCATAACGCTTGATTTGTTCCCAGTGCTTCCTGATGATGACTTTCGTAAAATATCGTCAAAGTGGCCTAGTGGAATGGGGGCCAAGGGTTTCTTCCGCATTCGGTCTACAAGCTCAAGAACATTAATTTTATTGTACTTCGTAACGCAATTTTCTTTCAACTCAATTTCCGGTATAAAAAGAAAAATAATATAAAACATAAGAAATACGACCATAATACTGACCATTATACTGACCATTATACGGACTATTATACTGACCAATATACTAACCATTATACTGACCATTATACTGACCATTAAACTAACCATTAGACTGACCATTAGACTGACCATTATGCTGACCATCATACTGACCATTAGAGTGACCATTATACTGAAGATGATTATTCCTGATGATGATTTTCGTAAAATATCGTCAAAGTGGCCCAGTGGAATGGGGGCCAAGGGTTTCTTCCGCATTCGGTCTACAAACTCAAGTAAATAAATTTTATTGTGCTTTATAAAGCATTTTTTTTCAATTCAATTTCTTGTGTGAAATGAAAAATAATATAAAACATAAGAAATCCTGACAATTATACTGACCATTATCCTGACCAGCATACTAACCATTATACTGGCCATCATACTGACCATTATACTGACCATTATACTGACCATTGGACTGACCATCATACTGATTATTATAATGAACATTATACTGACCATTATACTGACCATTAGACTGACCATCATACTGACCCTTATACTGACCATCACTAAAATAAATAAGAAATACTTCCAATGGGTAAAGGAATTTTTTTACCGTCAATTGTTATTTTTATATAATTAAGATTACAGGAAGTATATGAAAATAGGTCACATCACCTTCAAAATATGAGGTATTTACATTAAAAATAATCTCTTTGGAATGTGAGTGTTGCAATCAAAAGCCATCGCTTCATGCAATGATAAAGTCAAAACTGAAAAGTAAGAATTTCAAAACGTTTAATTTTTCCACGTTATTAATTCACACACAAAAAATTATCAGGTTAAAATAAAAAAATTATGAGAATTCAAATAATCTTTTTAAATCTTTTTTAACATTTTTACAAAATTGATTAACAAAAACGTATTGTAAATTTTCCTGGAAATCTTGAAAAATTTCAATGGTCTTGGAAACTTCAAATATTCTGAAAAAACCTCTGCCCTTTTTTCGAAATCTTCCAAAATCTATATTTTGTTTTCAATTTCTCAAAATCTTTTTAAATTTTAGATCATTTCTAAAGTGTTTCTAAAACTTTCATAAAGATTTTTAAATGATTGTAATTTTTCCAAAAGTGTTTTTAAAATCTTTCAAAACTAAAAAAATCACATTTAAATCTTCCAGTGCCTTTTTTGACAATTTAAAAAGAGGGGAGTTTCCAACAAAACATGTGAATTTTTAACAGAATAGTTACATTTTCAACAAAAGAGATGAATTTTGAACTAATATAATTAATTTTTAACAGAAGAAAAATGAATTGTAAATAACAAACAAATGAATTTTTAACAAAATAGTTAATTTTCAAAGAAAAAGAAGAATCTTCAACCAAATATAAATGAATTATCGACGAAAAATTTTATGTTTGATATCTAAAATAAAAAAAGCTTTTAATGTTGAATCAAAATAATGAAAAATTGTCTCAAAATCTTCAGATTTTTTTTAGAACTAAAATACTCTTTTGAGATCTTTTGAAATCTTTTTGAATATTTTTATAAAATTGGTTTAAAAAAAAAATCATTGTACATTTTCCTAGGAATCGTAAAAAAAATTCAGTTGTCTTGAAAACCTTCAAAATTCTGAAAAAACGTCTGCCTTTTTTTCGAAGTCTTCAAAAATCTATATTTTGTTTTCAATTTCTTAAAATATTTTCCAATTTCTTTCAACTCTTCCTCATTCTTTTTTGACAATGAAAAAAATCTTTTTGAAATTTCTTTCAAAATTATTATTTTTTTTTTAATATTTGGAATTTTGCTAGGAATCTGAAAAAAAAATTTATTCTCTTGAAAACTTTTAAAATTGATCCAAAAATGTGAATTTTCAAGACAAAATTCATAAAAAATAAAAAATTAGAATAACAATTTCTTTTTCAAGTTCATTTGTTTATTTGTTTTGAGGTTATGTAAATATAATTTAAGTACGATTCTTGAGAAAATTTGAAAGAACAAATTAAAAAGTAATTGATAAATTTTCGAAAATCTTTCAAACTTTAAAAATATTTCAAATCTCTTCAAAACTTCCTAAATTTCTAAATATTTTTTTAAATTACTGGATTATCTTCCAAACAGTTTGTTTATAATTCAAAAAATCTTTCGAATTGTTTAGAAATATTAAAAAATATTATTATAATAATAATTTGTCAAAATAAAAAATCATTAAATTTTTCCTGAAAAACATAATAAAATTTCAATTATGTTGAAAACTTTGTAAATTCACAAAAAGCTTCTTATGAATTTGAATTTTGTTGGAATTTTTAAGTTTCACATTTAAATAAAATAAAATAAATCTTTACTTAGAATTTATTTTAAATTGAATTTTAATAAATTTAATATAATTTTATATTTTTTCAAATTTTTCAAATCTAAAAAAAACCTGTTTACAATATTGATTATATATTTCTTATATTTTTGGTTACCAGCGCCAAAAATTTTTTTCATGTCGATACTGACAGTTTATGAAAATTTGTAAATTATGATATTCTAGATTTTTGTCCATAATTTCATTTTTCTCATCGCTTTGTGAGTGCTGGAAATTTATAAATCATAGTGTGACAGCAAAATGTTAAAAACATAATTACTCATTAATATTGAAGAAAGATTAACAATTAATTTTTTCCCTGAATAATTTTTTTAGAAAAATTGAAAATGTTTGACATTTTAATTTAAAGAATGTATGTAGTTTAAGATTGATGTGTTTGAAACGAAATTATCTTCATTCTACATGGCATGAATGTCAATGCCGCATGATGCTATCTTGAATCGCTTAAAAGAAAGAAAAAAATATATTTTTCTAAAAATTTTCGTATCGAAACCAAAAATGAAATAACTTGAAATTTAAAAATTAAATTCAGAATAAAACAAAATTCAGATTTTCAAACGTGTAACATTAAAATTTAACTACTTCATTTTTAAAAATTAAAAGCAATCTAATGAACAATTTTCTGTAATCTCTCCATTAAAATTAAAGAAGCCAAAAAAATGGAGGGAAGAAGGTAAATTGCAAAACCCCTTCCTTTTTTTCTCTTATATTTTTATTTTCATTTTTTAAGTCAGGATGAAAAAACATTAACACATATCTACAATTCCAACATCAATTTTGTAAAGTAGAATTGCCAAAAGGTAATTTTATTTCATGACAAACTTCATTTCTAAATATTTGAAAACACTATTTATAAAAGAGAAAATTCTAATTTAAAGTAATTTTTTAATTCTAAAAAAAATTTTATTCTCAAAATGTTGCTAACAACACACTATAATTTTTAAACGAAATAATAAAAGAATTTTTTGGAATTCTTACAAAAGAGAAAAATCGTCAAGTAAAACTAAGAAAATATTTTGAACCTTATACCGACCGCCCCTCTTTTTTCATTCGTACCTTGTACCAAGCGCATCTCTTTTTTGTGTTCATTCAGAAAAAAGCTATTTTGTTTAAAAATGAGATAATTTCTTACAGAAGATAAAAATCGTTACTTAGCACGATGACCGATTATCTTCATTCTGTAATATGTTGTAGTACATAAGAAAATAGTAGGGATTTTCTGTCACGTACTTATTCGTCGATTCAAGGAGTGAAAACCACCCTTAAAGTTGTTCCTCAAAAAAAATTTTTCCTCAATATTTCATAAACGAATCTTTTTGAATCTGATTCTTTGACTGTATATTCACCGTTATTGAAAAAGATAAAAATTAGAGGTGACATGTTTCGGCATTCTCGCAAAAAATTGATTGCAAGAGGTGATTTATCCCCACAGTTAATTCATTGCTTTAAAAAAATTAATTATAACATGCGTTTCAAATTTCAATCTTGGAACGCTTATTCCGATATATATTTTGCGTTAGAACTAAAAATGTTGCTACGGTATACGGCGTGCGGACGCTGGAGATAGACCGATGTCTGACCATGACGACGTCGACCACTGCGTAGCCGGAATAGTACCGCGAGCGGTCAGTAGTACGAGCCGCCATGGTCAGACGTTGAATGACAAGCCGATTAGTCGATTATTGGAACTAAAGGTCGTCGGTATTGTAGAGCTAGATATACAGGTTAATTATAATTCGATATTCTTATTATCCCCTTTAACAAATGAGGTAAGAGAAAGAGAAAAAGAAGTTTTGTCAGACGATAGTATTCTAAAGAACACAATTGCCGGTTATTATTTATCATTTATTTAGTTTAATAAATTGAATTAATAATTACTCATTTAAAAAAATTAAAATTTAGAAATCCGAGGACTGCTGCCGGGTTTTTAGCTTTTTTATTTTCAAACCACACTCAAAAAATCGCATCGTACCACGATACGAAACTCTCGCATGTCTTATCACCATCATGTGACGTCGCATCGCTGCTGTTATCAGGCGCGACTTTTTAATCGTACACAAACCACTACAAATTATTTCTAAAATTTCCTCAAAATCTTCAAGAATTTTTGTTAACAATTTTTGAAACCTTTACAAATTTTGAACTATTATCTTAAACCTAATTTCTCAACATAAAAAATTATTTTAAATTTTCCTTGGAATCAAGCAAATTTTAATTCTCTTGAATTTTGGTTTTCAAAAATCATCATTTCAATTTAAATAATGCAATCGAATCATTGAAAAATATTCCTAAAACCTTGAGAAATCTTTCGAAATTAAAAAAATTGCCTTAAAATGTTCCATACTTTTGTCGATCATTTTATAAGTATTTTGAAATTTTTTGATATATATTTCTAAATTTTGATGAAAATTAATTTTTCAAACAAAAAATATGTCACTTAAAATTTCCCCAGGTATTAAAAAAAATTCTTTTATTATCTTGAAACCTTTCAAACTTCTCAAAAATCGTCAACATTTTTTTAAGAAATTTCAAAATCTCTAAAACCTAAAATTTTTGTTTTAAATCATTGAGTTTGCCTTAGATTGTTCAAAATACTTCAAAATTGAAAAAAATTTCCTATGATCTTCTAGATTCTTTTTCGACATATTTTGAAATGTTCAAAACGTGAAATCAACCTCTTAGATTAAAACTCAAATCATACAAAAAATGAAAATAAAATTACCAGCGAAAAAAAAGAAGTAAGGGGTTTTGCAATTTGCCTTCTTCCCTCGATTTTTGTTTGGCTTCTTCAATTTGAATGGAAACATTGAAGAAAAGTATTCATTCGATATTTTTTAAATCTTCAAAAATTGTATATTTGAATCTTAATATTACAAGCTTAAGAATCTAAATTTTGATTTATTCTGAATTTAATTTTTAGATTTCAAGTTATTTCATTTTTGGTTTCGATACGAAAATTTTTAGAAAAACATGTTTTTTTCTTTCTTGTAAGTGTGTCAAGATAGCATTATGCGACATTGACATTCATGCCATGTATAAAGAAGATAATTTCATTTGAAACACATCTATCTTAAACTACATACATTTTTTAAATTAAATTCTCAATCATTTTCAATTTTTCCGAAAAAATTATTAATGAAAAAAAATTGTTTTGCTAATGTTTTTTTAATGTTGGTAAATAATTAGGTTTATAATATTTGCTGTCACACTATTATTTATAAATTTTTCACACTCACAAAGAGATGAGAAAAATGAAATTATGGACAAAAATGTAGAATATCTTAATTTACGAATTTTTTTGCATCATATACGTGAAAAAAAAGTTTGGCGCTGGTAACCCAAAATATAAGAAATATAAATATTCTAAACAGGAATCTTTTTTTAGTTTTGAAATATTTAAAGAAAAATTGAATTTATTAAAATTTTTGTGAACTTTGAAACTTTTCAAGAGGATTGAAATTTTATTAAGTTTTTCTCAAAAAATATGTTTTTTTATTTTGAAAAATTAATGTTATGATAGTATTTAAAAATATTTGAAACAATTCGAAAGATTTTTTGAATTATAAACAAAGTGATTGAAAGATTGCAAGAAAATTTTTTTTAGGGGCAAAAGAGTTTTTAAAATTTTACGAATGATTCCAGTAATTTTAAAAGATATTTAGAAATTTCAGAAGTTTTGAAGAGATTTCAAATATTTTTCAACTAAGAGATTTTCGAAAAGTTATGAAATATTTGTTCTTTTAAATTTTCTCAAGAATCTTAATTAAATTATATTTATATAACCTCAAAACAAATAAACAAATAAACCTAAAAAAGAAATAGTTCTTCGAACTTTTAATTTTTTATGAAAAATAAGTTTCCTTCTCAAAAAATGAAAAATCTTTATTCGTTGAAAATTCAACTATCTTGTTGGAAATTCCTAATCGTTAGTTGAATTCAACTCTTTCTGATTAAAAATTAAAATTTATTTTAGTATAAATATCAATCTTTAAATATTTCTTCCATAATTCCTTTATGTTTGGTTAAAAATTCTTCTATTTGTTCAAAAGTTCACTTTTTTTGTTGAAACTTCATTATTTTAGTTCAAAATTTATCCCTTTTGTTGAAAGTTCTTCTTCTTTATTCATAATGTGTCCCCTAAGGGTTTACATGACCTCCGTTTCTTACAAGACCATCTACAAACTTTATATTATCTTATCGTTACTATTTACATTTATTTACAAAAATTTACATCAACTCTTATATCTATCTCCTTACTTCTATATTAATCTAGCGCCAATTTACTGTCGGAAGAGTGAGCGAGCGAGCGAAAGCGAGAGAGCGAGCGAGTGAGAACGAGCGCATCCGCATCTTAATCTACTTATACTATTACATAATATCTACATGTAACTACTTACAGACCTTTACGCTTCTAATCTATGCGACTTCCGTTTCCTTTGTCCTTCACTTGCACTTCTCTTCTATCTCATTCTCATTTTGTCATTTTTCCATATCCATTCTTTCATTCTTTCTCATTCGCCCCTCTAGCCCCCTCCAACTCCTTCATCCACTCCTCACCCATTCCATCCTCACCTAGAATATTTACCACATTCTCTTGCCAGCTTCCTTTATCTTCCATTCCTCTCCTACATCCGTCCCATACATGCTCCCATGTTTCCTCCTCCCATTCACATATTCTGCACTTTCTGTTCTCTTCCTTTTCCCAATACATCCCCTCCCTTACCTCGTTTCCCAATCTAAATCTTGCTATTCTGGTCCATCGTCTCTCTCCCCATCCCTTTTCTAAATACTTTGGTACTCCTTTCTTTTTTATCAACTTATACCATTTATTATATTTTGATTCCTCAATCATTCCCCATCTTTCCATAATTGTCTTTCCCTGTCCCTTCTCTCCAATTCTTCATAGCTTACTCCACTTCCCTCTCCTATATCTCTAGCACTAAAAAACTCCCTCCTTTCTTCTTCCCATCTTGTTAGTTCTACTGCCCTCCCGCTCCTTTCTTCTACCTCCTTCAAGCACTTTTTCGCTAACTCCCCTCCCTTCCCCTCCCTTAACTTCATCTCAAATTGCCATGCTCTCTTACCCGCTCTAGTACTTAATTTATCTCTCTGTGCTTCTTCTCTCACCATATATCCAGGCGTCCTCCAGTCTACTCCTAGCGTCCACCTGACATACCTTTCATGTAAACTTTCAATCTCTTTCCTTTCCTTCCATCCCCATATCTCCGCTCCGTAACCTATTACCGGCCATACCAGCGTATCAAATAACCACATTCTCCTTCTCCAGTCTTTCTTGAACCTTCTTTTTCCTATTGCCCATATCTGTTTCATTATCCCTGCCGCTTTTTTTATCCTTTCTCTTATATGAACTCTATGATCTCCATTCATTTGCAAGGTATATCCCAAATATTTACACTCCTTTACTTCTTCTAACTTTACTCCCTTCCATCTCCCAGTCCATTCTTTCTTTCTTCCCCCTCCTTTCCTAAACCTCATTATCTTTGTCTTTTCTACATTTAAATTCAATTTTTTCCCATCTAAATATTTCTCCAATCCTGTAATTAAGCCTGCCATCCCTTCTTCATCCTCTGCCATCAACACTATATCGTCCGCGTATGCCAGTGTATATATCTTTTCTTCTCCCATCCTAACTCCTCCCCATCCCTTTCTCTTCATTTCTTCTTCTAGGTCTGAGATTAATATATTGAATAAAAGTGGACTCAGGGGACATCCTTGCCTTACTCCTCTAACTAACCAGAAACTTTCTCCTACTTGCTCTCCTACCTTTACCCTGCTTTTTGTCTCTCTGAAGATTTCCGATACTCTCTTTATTAAGCCCTGTCGTATCCCCCTTTTCACCATAAGTTTTTCTAGCTCGACTCTGTCCAATGAGTCGAATGCCGCCTTTAAGTCCACGAATATTGCTATCATTGTCCCTTTCTCCCTTTTAATCCTTTTATTTATTAGATAATTCAGAACATATATGTTGTCCATAACCCCCATTCCTTTTCTAAACCCTGTCTGATTCGGTGGCTGTATCTTTTTTTCCTCAACTTCTTTCTTCAATCTCTCCGACAAAACAGTTACATATACTTTATACAATGTTGGCATTAGCGTTACACCCCTATAATCTTTAACCTCCTCCCCTTTGCCTTTCTTCACTATGGGTACCACTACTCCTTCTTTCCATAACTCTGGCCACCCTTCTCCTCTCCATACTCTATTACACATTATCAATGCCCATTCCTTTAGTTCTGTCCCCCCATATTTCCAGACTTCATTTGGAATCTCATCTATGCCAGGTGCCTTTCCATCTTTCATTATTCCTAACACCTTGCCTACTTCTTCCCTTGTTATATCCTCTTCCTCATCTCTTTCTCTACCATGTTTCGCTCCTTTCCTAACTTTTCTCTCTACCCCTCCTAGCAAATCCATAAAATATTTTTTCCATTCTACCATTTCCATATCCTGATTTACTCTTTTTCTTCTTTTTCTCTCTTTATTTACTACCTTCCAAACCTCTTCTTCCGTCCTAGCCTTCTCCGCCTCTGCCTCAAACCTTTTATTCTCCTCCTCTTTCTTTTGATGACACAACTCCGTATACTCCTTCTTTTTTCTCCTATATTCTTCTCCACTACTTTTTTCTTTTCTCCATTTTCTTAGTTCCTTTCTGACCTCCTTCTTTTTTTCTTTACATTCCTCATCCCATCCACTTATATTTCCCCCTTTATTTATTTCTTTTTTGCTTGTGCACTCTAATCCTCTTTTTATTTCTCCTATCATTATTTCCATCTCCTCGTCCACATTTCCCTCTCCCATTTTGATATTTCTGACCTTTTCTTTAAACTGTTCTTTTCCTTCCCTTGACCAATCCCCTTTTCCTGCTCTTTTTACCTTTGCTTCCTTTTTATCCATATTATTACTTTTTTCCCCCTCTAAAGTCACTATTATGGGAAAGTGATCCGAATCTATATAATCCCCTACCTCTAGTTTCTTGACCATCTCTCTTACCTCATCATCTACTATCACATAATCAATTACCGTTCCCCTTTCACCTCCTGAGCGTGTATATTCCCCTTCCTCATCTCCCTCTATATTTCCGTTTAAGATAAACCATCCCAACTCCTCCAAGCTCTTTAACAATTTCTTTCCCTCCCCATTTAGTATCTTGTCTTTGGATTTTCTTCCTCTCTCTCCTCCCCATTCCCTTCCTCCACTATCTCCTGTTCTGGCATTGAAATCTCCCCCTATTATAAGCCTAATCTCTTCTTTATTTTCTTCAATCATTTCTTTCATCTCCTCTAATTTCTCCTGCATGTCACCGTTCACATAAACCCCCACTATCTTCCACTTCTCTCCTCCCATCTTTACCTCTTCTATTATTAATCCTTCTTTTCGTTCTTTCATCTCTTTCTTATCCTTCCCTGTTATACATTCGTTCCTTACTCCCATCACCATTCCTCCCATTGCTCTGCCTTTTTTATTCTTCCTCTTTGCATTTTGACATTGCCATTTGTAACCTGTTGGTAACCGTCCCCTTACTCTTTCCCATCCCTTTTCATCTAGCCAAGTCTCCATCAGTACTACTACATCCCATTGTGCCAGATTTCTCATAAACTCCCTATCCTTTCTCTCCAATCCTGCTATATTCCAGTAACATATCCTCCATTCTTCCCTACCTTCATGTCTCGTCTCTCTTTGCTTCTTACTATTTCTTATTTTCCTTTCTCCCGTTCCTTTCTCTCCTAGTTTCCCGGTACCTCATTTCTTACTATCTGTTCACTTTCTTCGTCCCAATCCCACCATACTCCTTCTAGCTGTATTCTGCCATACTTAACCCACGTTCTTTTTCCCTTACTTCTTTCCTCTTCCGCTATTTGCCTTAACTTATACTGCATATTCCTTTCTGCCCATGTCAAATCGTCCTCTATTCTCTCCGAGCTTCCATATAACAACCTCTTCTTTGTCATCACTTCCCTTTTATGTTCCCATTTCTTCAGCTTCACTAGTACCATTTTCTCTCCTCTTCGCGTTTCCTTTCCTACACTTCGCATTTCCTCTATCTCTACTTTAGCATCTATCCTTTTTAGCACATTTTCCACTCCTTCTTTCAATTCCTTTCCTTCTAATCTTAGACCCTTTATCACTATGTTTCTTTTCCTTTCATCTCTTTCTTTCCTTTCTAATCTTCTTTCTATTTCCCTTATCCTTTCCCTTTCATTATTCCCACTCTCCCCTACATTAAACTCTAGTTTTGATTTTTCGATCTTCACCAACGGCCATACCACGCTGAAAACCCCAGTTCTCGTCAGATCACTGAAGTTAAGCAGCGTTGGACGCGGTCAGTACTTGGATGGGTGACCATTCAAGAATACTGACATGAGTGCTGTTGGCACATCGTGGGTGTGGTGAGCCCACACTGTTAGTTATTTATAACTACAAGAAAAACCTAGAAACACTACCCGAATCGGGTAGTGTCACGCCTACCCTGAAAGGGAAATGGTTTAATGGTATACTATCCTACCCTCTATTTGTGCTACCTTTTTATTATGCTCATCCTGTTTTTCTAATCTTTGTTCTAAAATCTGCATCCTTTTTTCTAAATTTTCTCGAACTTCTTCCCATTTCCGCATCTCTTTTCTAAGTTCGGCCATTTCTTTCCTAATTTCTTGTTTTATTTCCTCTCCTCTTTCTTCCTGTCGTTTTTCGTTCATCTGTATTACCTATATCATCATTTGACGCAATTCTTCTAACTTTAACTTTTCAAATTCTATCGGCCCTCTAGGTTCAACTTTGTCTTCTTCTTTGCCCTTGTCTTTCTCCCCCGCTCTATTCTGTTCTTTTCCCGGTGGTGTTCTGATCATTTTCGGGGCTTTCAGGGTGGACCCTACTTCTAACTTGTCTTCGCTACTTCCTCTTTCTGCCCTATCCCTCTTCCTATTTATAAACGGTTCGATTGAGCCAAAACTATCTGCCCTCAGTCTCTCCTTCTCTACCGTTTTCTTATACTGACCCCTTCTTTTTGTCTCACTTTTCGGCGTGTAGAATACGTCCTCGACAGAATCCATTAAAGCGTAACTTGCGTACCGCGTAGTTACTGTCACCACAGCGCTACCTCAACCTGCTACCGTACCTTCTTCCGTGCCTCTCTCTCCCTATCCCTCCCTGTCGCCGCTACTCGGCTGCACCTGTCTCCCCACCTTGCTCCTCACGCTAAACCTCTCAGCCTACCCAAAATAGTCTCAATCTCTCTAAATATCACACAAATCTTCACTTTAATTATTTTAAACATGCAAACCCTCACTCACAAAACCCTCCAACACAGTCGTCCCATCAACTCACCTCCAATTCCACTGTAAACTCACTACAATTAGCACCACTCAATTACCGCTACCTTACACTTTCATGCCGGAAACGGAAGTCTTTTTGTTGAAAGTTTTTAAAATTAAAAATTCATATATTTTGTTGAAAATTTGCCTCTTCCGGCAGAAAACTAATTTTTCTGGCTGAGGATTTACCCATTTTTTTGAAAATATATATTTTTTTATCAATTTTAAAAGTTTTCAAGGGGATAAAATTTTTGTTTAAGACTCCCAGCAAAATTCGAAATATTTGAAACAAATTTAATTTTGGAAGAATTTTCAAAAAGATTTTTTTCATTGTCAAAAAAGAATCAGGAAGATTTAAAAAAAAATTGGAAAATATTTCAAGAAATTGAAAACAAAATATAAATTTGTAAAGACTTCGAAAAAAAGGCAGAAGCTTTTTCAGAATTTTTAAAGTTTTCAAGACAACTGAAATTTTCTTAAGATTCCTAGGAAAATGTGCAATGATTTTTTTCTTAAATCAATTTTATAAAAATATTTCAAAAGATTCCAAAGGTTATTCAAGTTCTAAAAAAATATCTGGAAGATTTTAACGTAATTTTTTTTAATTGTTGAAAGATTTTTCAAAAAGTTTACGAAAAATTCGAAATTTTTCAAATATGTTTAGAAGATTTGCAAAAATTTCAAAAATAATTTAAATTATGTGAAAATTTCCAAAATTTTCAATGAACTTAGGGAATATTTATAGACTTTTGAAGATTTCGAAACAAGTGCAAAAGCTTTTTAAGAATTTTGAAAAGTTTCAAAAGAATTAACATTTTCTTTTAAGATTAATGTAAAAATTTTAATTTTATTTTTTTGATAAATTAATTCTATTAAAATAACTAAAAAGATTTCAAAACATTTAAAAAGATTATTTAAATTCTAAAAAAAAATCTGGAAGATTTTGAGGCAATTTTTTTATTGTTGTAAGATTTTGCAAACATTTTTGGAAAAATTCGAATCATTTTAAAAGATGCTTAGATGGTATGAAAAAATTTATAACTTTTATATGATTCATAATTTGTATAACTTATATAGCATTAAAACAAATAAATAAATAAAGTTGAAAAATAAATAGTTATTTGAAATTTTTATTTTGTATGGAAAATTAGTTTCCTCTTGAAAATAAAATTTCGTTGATTTTTTGTTGTTTTTTAAATGAAAAATTCTTTCTATTTAGAAAATTAAACTATATTGGATAAAATTAATGTTTTTCATTAGAAAATTCGCCCATTTTGTTAGAACTTTGATTTTTTTGGTTGGCGAAAAATGCAAGTATTTAATTAAAAATTAATCTGTTTTGGTTGAGAAATTCCCTATTTTGTTGACCATTTCTATTATTTGGAGGAATTCAACTCTTTTTTATTTAGAATTAAAATATTTTTATTTAGTTGAAATATCAACCTTTATAGGCAGGAAACTAATCTTCTTGTTCAAATTTCATTTCTTATTTTTGAATATTGAACTGGTTTAAAATTAACTTTTTTTTTTAATTCCTGTATTTTTTAATTAATTTTCAAAGAGTATTTGAAAAGATTCTTTAAGTTATCAGAAAAGAATCTGGAAGATTCAAATATAATTTTCTTAGTTGTGAAAGATTTTCGAAAAACGTTCGGAAAAATTCCAATCATTTGAAAAAGACATAGAGAAGTTTGGAAAACATTTAAAAATTGATTAAAAATTTTAAACGATTTCAAAAAATAAAAAAAAAATATACATATTTTTAAGATTTCACACAAAAATTCAGAAGCTGTTTAAGAATTTTGAAAGTTTTCAAGGAAATTGTAATTTTTCTCAGATTCCTAGGAAAATTTACAATAAAGAATCATTTTTCTCCTTAAATTATAATTTTGTTCTTGCTGATTATCTTAAAAATTAAAATCCTCTTTTAGTATAAATATCAAACATCAAATTTTTCGTCGATAATTCATTTATACTTGGTTTAATATTCTTCTTTTTCTTTAAAAATTAACGAGTTTGTTTCAAATTAATTTCTTTGTTATTCAAAATTCATTATTTTATGTTAAAAATTCATTATTTCAGTTCAAAATTCATCTCGAATTTGATCCTTTATTTTTTTAAATTAAACTATACGGTGAAAAAAGTAACTTTTTTGTTGAAAATTCATATTTTTTAGTTAAAAAATTTAACTGATTTGTAGAAAATTCGTTTCTTTTGAAATAAATTTTATCATTGTATGTGAAAAATATGTACAACTGGTTAAAAATTAATCTTTTTGTCTGAGGTTTTATCCATTATGTTGAAAATTCATATTTTTTGATTAATAATGAAAGATTTCAAGAGAATTAAAAGTTTTTTAAATTCATAGGAAAATTCGAAATATTATTTCTCCTAATTGTAAAGGTATATTTAAAAAAAAATTTCGAATTGACAAAAAAGAATCTGGAAGATTTAAACGTAATTTTTTTAGTTTCGAAAGACTGTAAATACACTTTTGGAAAAATTCCAATTGAAATTTTAAGATTCCCAGCAGCATTTACAATAATTTTTTTTATTTAATTTTATAAGAATATTCAGAAAGATTTTAAAAGATTATTTAAATTCTCAGAAAAATTTCTGAAAGCTTTTAAGGTAATTTTTTTATTTTTGAAAGATTTTTCAAAACTTTTAGGAAGAATTCCCATCATTTTTAAATACTTTTAGAAGTTTGAAAGAATGTTTAAAACAATATAAATATTTTAGAGGTTTCCAAAATTGTTTAAAAAGATTCTGGAAGATTTAGAGGAAATTTTAGGAATAACTATAGTCAGTTTAAACTTCCACTATTTCTAAATATCTGTGAGGTTAAACCGAATTTTTCCTAAAATATTATAAAATCCTGTAAAATAAAAAAACCTTTATTGGAATTTTTCTAGATTAGTTTTCGGCATATCTGAAATTGTCAAAAAACTTCTTGAATTTTCGCAAGAAACCTGGGGAATTTTTATTTATGTAATCTTGTGAAAAAATGAAGTCAAAATTAAATTAAAAAATTACTGAAAATTTTTTTATTTTCACCTTATTTTTTTCGTGTAAATTAATTATGTGGGAAAAATGAACGTTTTGAAAAACTTATTTTTCAGTTTTGACTTTATCATTGGATGACGCGATGGCTTTTGATTTGAACACCCACATTCCAGAAAAATTATTTTTAACGTGAATAATGTATGGTTAAAGAAATGAGGTGTGTAAATAACTCTTGTTTTTCTCTTTAGAAGCAGTCGTTTGTAAACGCATCATGTTTTTGAAGGTTATGTGACCTATTTTCATATAGTTTCTGTAGTTCTAATAAAAAAAAATCATAACAATTGGAGGTAAAATCATTCCTTTACCCATCAAAAGTATTTCTTATCTAGTTTATTGATGATCAGTGTAATGGTCAGACTAATGGTCAGTATAATGGTCAGCATAATGGTCAGTATAATGGTCAGAATAATGGTCAGTATAAAGGTCATCATAATGGTCAGAATAATGGTCAGTATAATGGTCAGTATAATGGTCAGTATAATGGTCAGTATAATGGTCAGTATAATGGTCGGGATTTCTTATGTTTTATATTATTTTTCAATTTATACTGGAAATTAAATTGAAAAAAAGATTGCTTTATAAAGCATAGTAAAATTCATGTACTTGAATTTGTAGACCGAAAGCGGAAGAAACCCTTGGCCCCTATTCCACTGGGCCACTTTGACGATACTTCACGAAAGTCATCATCAGGAAACACTGGAAATAAATAGAGTTTTTTGTTCTTGTTTTTGTGGAAACTTGAATGAACAAAAAAATGTGTATCTTTACAAGGAAGAGGGGAAATGATTCGTCTCTATATAAAGCCATATTCAAGACATCTCAAAATAATTCCACTGTCAACATGGCATCCCTAAGAACTGTAACTGTCTTCTTCGTAGTGTGCGTTATTGCACTTTCTCAGATAGCCGGTTCTAAAGCAAGAGACACATATCCTTTTACTCCGCGAAGACCAATCCGCTGCTGTTAATAGTTGTCAATATTTCGATTGCTGTGGTAAGCATACATTTTTAGAATTTTTTATTTTTGCCTTTGTGACGTGGAACGAAGAAGCCAGCCTTAGGAATCAAAAAAAGAAGTTTACGAGAAAAAGCAAATCAAAGTGAACAGAAGCCGAACAGATAGCAAAGAGGCCCTCGTACTAACACAGTCCAGCGGTCCGTATCTGTGTAAAGGCTCGAGCAATATGAATGAGAACAACGGCTGATAACGGTCAAATATGAACGATAGCGAATTCAAAATAATCAGATTGTTTTTTCTCATGTTTTCTTACGAATTATAAAACAAAATTGCAAAAGGCCTGGAAGAAATATCAGGAAAAACCGGAAAATTGATTTTCCGGTCCTTAGCCCGGTTTCTTCGTTCCACGTCATATATAATAAAATTTCGCATAGACACAATATTGAGTATTTTAATGAATTATATATTTTCATGCAAAGAATGATCTGTACTATTCCAGCGTTTAAAAATAATAACGATCTTGCTTCATTATTTAAATCCACAAGAGATAAGATACCATTGGAGGAAAACTTTGACGTAGTTTATAAAATTCCCTGTATCGACTGTGATTTCCCATATATTGGTACCACAAAACGCCCTGTAAAAACTAGAATCAAAGAACATAAAAATGACGTGTACAAGAAACCCAGGTCATGGACAGCCATGACTAAGCACGCTTGGACTGAGGACCACAAATTTGATTTCAGTAATATTAAAATCTTAGAAAAGTCGAATTGTTACAAAAAAAGAATGATGTTAGAAATGACCCACATAGCTAGCCACAAAAATTCGGTTAATCTGAGGACGGATATTCTGAACCTTTCAGTTTTCTATCTGCCACTTCTCCAAAACAATTAAACTTAATAGTCTCATCAAAGAGAATTAAATCAAAAAATAATGTAGGAAAATAGCAAAAAATACATTCACAGCCGCCAAGTGTCAACAAGAGCATATGATTTTTTAATGTATCTCCAGAATCGTAGGTCGCTCTTAGGTGTACACAGAAACATTTCAATACTCAATAAAATGTTTTATGTATTTTCTCGGGATTTTTCGAAGTCTTCAAAAATCTACATTTTGTTTTGAATTTCTTGAAATATTTTCCAATTTTTCTTCAAATCTTTCTCATTCTTTTTTGACAATGAAAAAATCTTTTTGAAATTTCTTTCAAAATTACTATTTTTTTTTAATATTTGGAATTTTGCTAGGAATCTGAAAAAAAGTTTAATCTCTTAAAAACTTTTAAAATTGATCGAAAAATGTGAATTTTCAATATAAAATTCATAAAAAATAAAAAATTAGAATCACAATTTCTTTTTCAAGTTCATTTGTTTATTTGTTTTGAGGTTATGTATATAATTATATATATATATATATATATATATATATATATATATATATATATATATATATATATGTATATGTATATATATAATTATATAATTTAGGTACGATTCTTGAGAATATTTGAAAAAACAAATTAACAAATAATTGATAATATTTTTTTAAATTACTGGAATTATTCTTAAAATTTTTAAAAATACTTTTAACCCGAAAAAAATTGTCTTGAAATCTTCCAAACACTTCGTTTATAATTCAAAAAATCTTTCGAATTGTTCAAAAATATTTAAAAATATTATTATAATATTAATTTTTCAAAATAAAAAATCATTACATTTTTCCTGAATAACAAAAAAATTTTAATTTTGTTGAACACTTTCAACATTCACAAAAAGCTTTTTATGCATTTGAATTTTGTTGGAATTGTAAGTTTCACATTTAAATAAAATAAAATAAATCTTTACTCCGAATTTATTTTAAATTGAATTTTAATAAATTTAATTTAATTTTATATTTTTTCAAATTTTTCAAAATTGAAAAAAAAAACTTTTTAGAATATTTATTATATATTTCTTATATTTTTGGTTAACCGCGCCAAAAATATTTCTCATGTCGATACTGACAGTGTATAAAAATTCGTAAATTATGATATTCTAAATTTTTGTCCATAATTTCGTTTTTCTCATCGCTTTGTGAGTGTTGAAAATTTATAAATTATAGTGTGATGGCAAAATATTAAAAACATATTTTATGTATTTTATATATTGTGTAACAATTATTTACCAATATTAAAAAAGATTATTAATTACATTTTTTTTATTGATAATTTTTTTGGAAAAATTGAAAATTATTGAGATTTTAATTTAAGAAATGTATGTAGCTTGAGATAGAAGTGTCTCAAACGAAATTATCTTCTTCATGCATGGCATGAATGTCAATGCCAAATAATGCTATCTTGAAACACTTATAAGAAAGAAAAAAACATATTTTTCTATAAATGTTCTTATCGAAACCGAAGATGAAATCACACGAAATTTAAAAATTGAATTCCGAATAAATCAAAATTTAGATTCTTGTACGTGTAACATTGGAATTCAACTATATAATTTTTAAAAATTAAAAACAATCTAATGAACAATTTTCTTCAATATCTCCGTTCAAATTAATGAAGCCAAAAAAAAATGGAGGGAAGAAGCCAAATTGCAAAACCCCTTCCTTCTTTTTTTTCTCTCGTATTTTGATTTTCATTTTTTAAGTCAGAATGAAAAAACATTAGCAAAAATCTACAATTCCACCATCAATTTTGTAAAGTAGAATTGCCAAAAGGTAATTTTATTTTATGACAAACTTTATTTCTGAATAATTGCAAACACTATTTATAAAAGAGAAAATTTTAATTTAAAGTAATTTTTCAAATCTAAGAAATAATTCTATTCTTAAAATTTTGTTAACACACTATAATTTGTAAACTTTTGAATTAGTGCACCGGTAAAAAAATTTTTGGTGCGGGTAAAAAAAATTAATACTACGAGATTCATTCCCTAAAAGGACCAAGCAATCGTCATTGAATCGAAACAAGAAATTCCTTTAAAAGAGTACACAACGGAAATAGGGAAACTGGTTAGATCAACCAATATCAGATTTGCACCAAAAATTTCGAATGATCGAGTATGTATGCTCCTAGCCAGTAAACAACTAGCGGATGAACTTACGGATAAACACGCACTTGTCAACATCAGGGAATACTCGTTAGAGTTTCGACCTTTGATTACTCAACACAAGAAACTTATACTATCAAATTTCTGCCCTGTTATTCCACACACTTTCATAATAGCAGCACTTCAAGATATTGGAATAACAACAACCTCCCAATTATCCTTTTCAGAGCTGATTTATCTGAGGCTGGTTTCGCCCATATACTTAGTTTCCGAAGACAGATATACATACACCCTGATAGTATCTCGGAAATTCCAGATTCCCTGCAAGTTAACTATGAAGATACCTCTTATCGGATATACCTATCAACTGATAACCTGACATGCTTCATGTGAAAACAAAACCACCCCTCCTGAGGACAAAAAGACCATTGACAGTCTATTAGAACCAATTAGATCAATTTTGGAAGAATCTACTTCAAAATATCCCCTCAACTACACACAGTACAAAAGCTTTTTCGATAAGGCTACGGAAGCTGCTAATGCTTCCACTATTGCCAAAGAACACACTGACGATTTTCAGTCTCATCTCTATGATGAGAGAATTATATCTCAATCTAACGGACCGAGCTGCAAAGTACAGAAGTACCAAAATAGAAAATTTACTAGAAATATCTCTCAAAGGATTCCTTAGTTTTTGCTCGGAAAATGATTCTCTATCAATGTTTGAAGAGAACAATAATTAACAGTTTCTCCACTTAAAGCTGATAAATGGCTCTGGAAATTATTCAATGGAATCTAAACGGCTTTTACCCTCGCCGCTAAAATTTTCAACTACTTATAAATAACTCAAACTCTTCCGTAATTTGTTTAGAAGAAACAAATTTTAAAGATTCCTTTTGTGCAAACGTCAGATGATACAACTCTGTATTTAAAAACCGTTTAAAAATTAGTTCTGCTACTGGACGTGTTCCAATTTATCTTAAAAAATGTTTAAATACCTCTCAAAAGCAATTCGGAAGCTGTAGATGTATCAATTATAACTCCTAATGAACTATGTGTTTGTAATGTGTACATACCAAATCGATATGATTTTAATCTCCTTGAGCTCAAGAATCTCATTAATCAACTTCCAGATGTATACATCTTATTAGGTGATTTCAATGGTCACAACCAACTTTGGGGATCAAATCATGCCGTCACCAGAGGAAAGAAAATTAAGAAACTTTTGAATAATCCTGTAATCATTCTTTTGAACAATGGTCAACCTACTCATTTCAATATTTCTAATGCCTCCTTTAGTTCGATAGATCTATCCTTTTGTAGGTCAAGTATAGCTCACAGGTTAAATTGGGAAGCTTTGGAGGACCTTTATGATAGTGATCACTTCCCTATTAAATTGGAACTAAAAAACCCTAATCCTAATCTATCCCGAAAAAGTCTTGTGAATCCTTCAAAAAACAAGTCCCTTGGTGGAACGCTGAAGTTGAAGAAGCTATTAAACAAAAAAAAACATGCTTATAATGTCTATAAGAAGCACAAAACCACTGAAAATGAGATTGAATTCAAAAAGTTGCAAGCCATCTCAAGGAAGATAAACAAACTGAGCAGCAGAAGATCGTGGATCACCTTCATTTCTTCATTAAAATATAATACTCCAAGTTCCTTGGCTTAGAAAAAGATAAACACAATCGAAGAAAGTGCAACCACTATCCATATCACAGCCCTGGAAAAAATGGATGGTTCGATTTCGTCTGACTCTACTGAAATTGCTCACGAACTGGCCGAGAATTACGCTTCTAATTCCAGCAACGCAAATTATGTTGTAAACACGTCTCTTCTATTGAACAAACTCATGTCAGCACTTAAGCAATCAAAAAACAGAGTGCGAATGTATATTCACCGTGATTGAAAGAGCTAAAAATAGAGTTGACATGTTTCGGTATTTTCGCAAAAAATTGATTGCCGGAAGTGATTTATCCCCACAGTTAGTTTATTGCTTTGAGAAAATCAATTAAAACATACGTTTTAAATTTCAATCTTGAAACGCTTATTCCCATATACATCCTGCGTCAAAACTGGAATAACATAAGTAGCCTTATTTTTAGGTAGATCCAGTGGGCCTTAGATTTCGAGATATCGAGGTTTGATTATTTGCGCTCGAGCGCAAGGTTGCTACAGTATACGGCGCGCGGATGCTGGAGATAGACCGATGTCTGACCATAGCGATGTCGACCACTGCGTAGGCGGTATGGTACCCTGAGCGGTCAGTAGTACGAGCCACCATGGTCAGACGTTGAATGACAAGCCGAGTAGTCGATTATTGGAACTAAATGTCGTCGGTATTGTAGAGCTAGATTTACAGGTTAATTATAATTCGATATTCTTGTTATCCCCTTTAACAAATGAGGTAAGAGAAAGAGGAAAAGAAGTTTTGTCAGACGATAGTATTCTAAAGAACACAATTGCCGGTTATTATTTATCATTTATTTAGTTTAATAAATTGAATTAATAATTACTCATTTGAAAAAATTAAAATTTAGAAATCCGAGGACTGCTGTCGGGTTTTTAGCTTTTTTATATTCAACATCTAAGGTGACTCTCCATATCGTTCCTGACCACACTCAAAAAATCACATCGTACCACTATACGAAACTCTCGCATATCTTATCACCATCATGTGAAGTCGCATCTCTGCTGTTATCAGGCGCGACTTTTTAATCGTACACAAACCACTACAAATTATTTCTAAAATTTCCTTAAAATCTTTAAGAATTTTTGAAACCTTTACAAATTTTGAACTATTATCTTAAACCTAATTTCTCAACATCAAAAATTATTCAAAATTTTCCTTGGAATCAAACAAATTTTCATTCTCTTGAAATCTTTCTAAATGCTCAATAGGCTTATAAATTTTTATTTAAAATATTCAAAAATATACATTTTGTTTTCAATTTTATGAAATCTTCTCAAATTTCAAATTATTTTCGAGTTTTTTCAAATTCTTCAAAAATCTTTTTCAAAATTTATCTTTTTGAGTATGTTTTGGTTTTCAAAAATCATCATTTCAATTTAAATAATGCAATCGAATTATTGAAAAATATTCCTAAAACCTTGAAACATCTTTCGAAATTAAAAAAATTGCCTTAAAATGTTCCATATTTTTGTCGATCATTTTATAAATCTTTTGAAATTTTTTGATATATATTTCTAAATTTGGATGAAAATTAATTTTTCGAACAAAAAATATGTCATTTAAAATTTCCCCAGGTATTAAAAAAAAAATCTGTTATTATCTTGAAACCTTTCAAACTTCTCAAAAATCTTCAACATTTTTTTAAGAAATCTCAAAACTTCTAAAACTTTGAAATTTTTTTTTAAATCATTGAGTTTGCCTCAGATTGTTTAAAATACTTCAAAATTGAAAAAATGGTCCTATGATCTTTGCAATTTGCCTTCTTCCCTCCATTTTTTTTTTTTTTGGCTTCTTCAATTTGAATGGTGACATTGAAGAAAAGTGTTCATTAGATATTTTTTTAATCTTCAAAAATTGTATATTTGAATCTTAATGTTACACGCTTAAGAATCTAAATTTTGATTTATTCTGAATTTAATTTTTAGATTTCAAGTTCTTTCATTTTTGGTTTCGATTCGAAAAATTTTAGAAAAACATGTTTTTTTCTTTCTTGTAAGTGTGTCAAGATAGCATTGTGCGGCATTGACATTCATGCCATGTATAAAGAAGATAATTTCGTTTGAAACACATCTACCTTAAACTACTTAAATTTTTTAAATTAAAATCTCAATCATTTTCAATTTTTCCGAAAAATTAATTATGAAAAAAAATGTTATTGCTAATGTTTTTTTTAATGCTGGTAAATAACTAATGTCATAATATTTGCTGTCACACTATTATTTATAAATTTTTCACCCTCACAAAGAGATGAGAAAAATGAAATTATGGACAAAAATGTAGAATATCTTAATTTACGAATTTTTTTACACTGTCAATATCAGATACATGAAAAAAAATTTTGGCGCTGGTAAGCAAAAATATAAGAAATATAAATATTGTAAAAAGGAATCTTTTTTTAGTTTCGAAATATTAAAAGAAAAATTAAATTTTAAATAAATTCTAGTGAAAGACTTACTTAATTTAATTTAAATGCGAAACTTAAAAATTTCCACAAAATTCAAATTCATAGAAAGCTTTTTGTGAATTTTGAAACTTTTCAAGAGGATTGAAATTTTATTAAGTTTTTCTGAAAAAATATGTTTTTTTATTTTGAAAAATTAATGTTATGATAGTATTTAAAAATATTTGAAAAAATTCGAAAGATTTTTTGAATTATAAAAAAAGTGTTTGAAAGATTGCGTGAAAAATTTTTTCAGGGGCAAAAGAGTTTTGAAAATTTTACGAATGATTCCAGTAATTTTAAAAGATATTTAGAAATTTCAGAAGTTTTGAAGAGATTTCAAATATTTTTCAACTAAGAGATTTTCGAAAAGTTATGAAATATTTGTTAATTTGTTCGTTTAAATTTTCTCAAGAATCTTAATTAAATTATATTTATATAACCTGCAAACAAATAAACAAATAACCCTCAAAAAGAAATAGTTCTTCGAATTTTTTATGAAGAATAAGTTTCCTTCTCAAAAAATAAAAAATCTTTATTTGTTGAAAATTCAACTATCTTGTTGGAAATTTCTAATCTTTAGGTGAATTCAACTCTTTCTAATTAAAAATTAAAATTCGTTTTAGTATAAATTTAGTATATTCCAAAATTCACGTTTTTTGTTGACAATTTGACTCTTCTGGCAGAGAACTAATCTTTCTGGCTGAGGATTTACCCATTTTTTTGAAAATTCATATTTTTGGATCAATTTTAAAAGTTTTCAAGAAGATAAAATTTTTTTAAAGATTCTTAGCAAAATTTCAAATATATGAAACAAATTTAATTTTGGAAGAATTTTCAAAAAGAATTTTTTCATTGTCAAAATAGAATCAGGAAGATTGAAAAAAAATTCAAAATATTTCAAGAAATTGAAAACAAAATATACATTTTTCAACACTTCGAGACAACTGAAATTTTTCTGAAATTCCTAGGAAAATTTGCAATGATTTTTTTTTTGAAATTAATTTTATAAAAATATTTAAAAGGATCCCAAAGGTTATTTAAGTTCTAAAAAAATATCTGGAAGATTTTCACGTAATTTTTTTAATTGTTGAAAGATTTTTCAAAAAGTTTACGAAAAATTCAAAACTTTTTTAAATATGTTTAGAAGATTTGCAAAAATTTCAAAAATAATTTAAATTATGTGAAAATTTCCAAAATTGTTAAAAAAGATTGTGAGGGATTTCAAGGAACTTTTGAGAAATAATTATAGTCAGTTTAAACTTCTACAAGTTTATTGCAAATTTTAATGTTATTTTTCTGATAAATTAATTTTATTAGAATAACTAAAAAGATTTCAAAACATTTAAAAAGATTATTTAAATTCTTTAAAAAATCTGGAAGATTTTGAGGCAATTTTTTTATTGTTGTAAGATTTTGCAAACAGGAAAATAATCTTCTCGTTCAAATTTCATCTTTTATTTTTGAAAATTAAACTGGATTAAAATTAACTTTTTTTTTTTAAATTCATGTATTTTTCAATTAATTTTAAAAGAGTATTTAAAAAGATTTTTTGAGTTATCAGAAAAGAATCTGGAAGATTCAAATATAATTTTCTTAGTTGTGAAAGATTTTCGAAAAACGTTCGGAAAAATTCCAATCATTTAAAAAAAATATAGAGAAGTTTTGAAAACATTTTTTAAATGATTCAAAATTTGAAACGATTTCAAGAAATTAACAAAAATATACATATTTTTAAGATTTCATACAAAAATTCAGAAGCTGTTTAAGAATTTTGAAAGTTTTCAAGAAAATTGTAATTTTTCTCAGATTCCTAGGAAAATTTACAATAAAGAATCATTTTTCTCCTTAAATTATAATTTTGTTCTTGATGATTTTGTTGAAAATCAAAAGCTTTTTTTAGTATAAATATCAAACATCAAATTTTTCGTCGATAATTAATTTATACTTGGTTTAATATTCTTTTTTTTCTTTAAAAATTAACAAGTTTGTTTAAAATTAATTTATTTGTTGTTCAAAATTGATTATTTTATGTTAAAATTCATTATTTCAGTTCAAAATTCATCTCGAATTTGATCCTTTATTTTTTCAAATTAAACTATGTGGTAAAAAAAATTACTTTTTTGTAGAAAATTCATATTTTTGAGTTAAAAAAATTAACTGGTTTGTAGAAAATTCGTTTCTTTTGGAATAAAATTTATCTTTGTATGTAAAAAATACAACTCGTTGCAAATTAATCTTTTTGTCTGAGGATTTACCCATTTTGTTGGAAATTCATATTTTTTGATCAATTATGAAAGATGTCAAAAGGATCTAAATTTTTTTAAATTCCTAGGAAAATTTGAAATATTATTTCTCCTAATTGTAAAGGCATATTTAAAAAGATTTTTTAAATCGTCCAAAAAAAATCTGGAAGATTTAAACGTATTTTTTTTAGTTTTGAAAGACTTTTAATATACTTTTGGAAAAATCTCAATTGAAATTTGAAGATTCCCAGGAACATTTACAATAATTACATTCTCATTCTAATGAGAAGGTATTGGTTTTATGTAAAATTTG
>CAKNYM010049011.1:1576-14430 GCA_932195095.1 Andricus curvator
AACTATTTTTGATCCTTCAGAGGAAGGCACTTTAAACTCCATTTTTCGGGGCAAGTTAAGAATAAATAATTCTTTAGGGGCCGTACTTAAATTACGTAACGGATTATAGGCCCTCTCTGAGACCCCCCCCCCTCCTGTAAAAAACTGTAACAAAATATTTCTACCCCCCCACCCACACTCTTTCTGTACGTAATTTTTAGTTTCCACAAATTTTTTATTAGTTATTTCTAGCAGAATAATGCAGGGTGTCCGAGAACTTCATTTTCAAAATTCCCTTATTTTTCCTTGTCTAATTTTTAATTTTCCTTGATCATTAATATTCAAACACCAGCATTTTAATCTTGAAATACTTTTAACATAGAATCTTTTATAAATGGAATAAAACAGTATTTCAGATACAAATTTAAAATTTTCAAATTTATTAATTTGTTTTAAACAAAAAAATGTCTTTTCTACTATAAAAGATGGCTTTTTAACAAAATATTTGAATTTTCAACAAAGTAATTAAATTTTTAACATAATAGTTGAATTTTCAACCTAAAAATATAAATTCCCAACAAAAAGTGTCATAGTTTATATTTCAATCAAAAAACATGAAATTTGTACAAAAAAAAAGTTTTTTAAAACCAAAAAGACGAATTTTCAACAAATAAAGATTTTTCACTAAAGAAAGACAATTTTACCTAAATTGTTGAAAGTTCGAGTCAAAAGACGAATATTCTCTACAAAAAGTGAATTCACAATAAAAAAATATGAATTCAGCAAAAAAATTATTTTTCCACGAAACTGATGCATTTTTACCCAACAAGAATAAAATTTTAAACCAAGAAAATTTTTTTTTTAACCAAAAACGGAGAAATTTCAACTAAAAATTATCAATCTTAAAAAATGGAAAAGTTACATTTTCAGTTAAAAATTAATTTCAAACAAAAAAAAAAGACTTTTCCACTAAACAGTTAAATTTTTAACCAAAGACATAAGCCTTCAATCAAAAAAATAAATTTTTAACAATGCAGTTTAACTTTTACCCAAGTAGTTGAATTCTCAATTTGAAAAGATTAATTTTCAACAAAATAGTTCAACTTTCAACCAAAGAGATGTATGTATAAATGTATGTTTTGTTAAATATTCGGTATCTCAGTCAAAATTATTTTCTTTGGTTCAAAATTTAACTATTTTGTTAAAAATTCGTTTTTGCTTTAAAAATTAATTTTTTTAACTAAAAATTTAATTATTACATTGTTGGTTCCAAATTCCATTAAATAGATGAAAGTTAAACTACTTTGTTTAAAATAAAATTTTTCGGTTGAAGATTTATAATTTTTGTTCAAAATTAGCTTCTTAATTAAATTAAAATTCAACTATTTTATTCAAAGTTCTTTTTTTTTTTGCTTTGAAAATTAATTTTTTGAATTAAAAATGTAAATATTTTACTTTTGTTTAATAATTTCACTAATTAGTTGAAAGTTTAACTACTTTGTTGAAAATTCAATTTTTTGGTTGAAGATTAATAATTTGAGTTAAAAATTAGTTTCTTAATTACTTCATAATTTAACTATTTTGTTGAAACTTCTTTTTTTTTTTTGAAAATTAATTTTTTGAACTAAAAATAATAAACTAATTTTCAACAAAACATTTAAATTTTTAACAAAATGAAATAATTTTCTTTCAAAATCGTTCAATTTCGAATAAAATAATTAAATTTTCAACCAAATAATACAATTTTTAACCAAAAAAGATGAATTTTAAACAAAATAGTGCAATTTCAAATCAAAGAGATGAATTTTCAACCAAGAAGATTAACTTTTTACCAAAAGAATACTTTTTAACTGAATTTTTTAACAATAAAAGCCTTCAAACAGCAAAATTTTAACTTTTATACTTTCAATTTATAAATTTTCAAAATTATATCATTTTAAGCAATTTTAAGGTAGAAAAATTAATTATGACATTAAAATTTGTTTTGATGTCTTTTTAAATATTCTTTTAAAAATTTGGTTTACAACAATAATTTAAAAAATCTCCAGGAATCTAATAATAATATTATTATCTTGGAACTCGAATTTTTCCTACAATTTTTTTCAAATCCTGCGAAAGTAAAAAAAGGCTACCTTAAAATCATCCAGATTCTTTTTTGACAATTTTGGAAATCTTATTAAATATTCTTTTAAAATTATTTAAAAAAAATTACTGGTAGTTTTTCTAGGAACTTTGATACACACTTTTTATTCATTTAAAATCTTTTATATTGATTAAAAACATTATAAATTTTGTGCTCGAAATCTTCAAAAATCTACATTGTGTATTAAAAGGTTTGAAATCTTTTCACGTTTTAAATTATTTTGGAATCTTTTCACAACTTCTAAATATATTTTAAACTTGCTCGATTATCTTCCAAATTAATAACTGTTTAATTGTCATTTATTAATCAAACATTTTTGTTTTAGATCTTTTTAAATATTCTCTTAAAATTAGTTTTTCAAATTAAAAAATCATTTTAGATTTTCCCAGCAAACATACGAATTTTTTTATTTTCTTAAAACCTTTAAAGATCCTTGAAAAGCTTCAAAATTTTATTTCGAAACCTTCAGGAAACTGATTTAGTTTTTTATTTTTCAAAATATTTTCCAGTTTTAAATTAATTTTGGATTTTCTCAAAGCTTGTAAATATCTCTTAAACTAACTAAAATTTTTTCTAAATTGATAATTGTTAAATTGTTATTTATGCATCAAAATTCATTGGTTTCATTGGTTTAATATTTTATTTATAAATGCTCATTTTCAATAAAAACGTAAGATATTACTAAATATTCAAAAAATATCATCTTCAATTTAAAAATTTCAAATTAAATGGTAAAAAATGTAATATTTTAGATTGGAACAATATTTGAATAGGATTTGGAATTGAATAAAAGCAATTAATTATGAATCTATTAATTTGAAATTATTTTGAAATTAAGAATAGTTTATAAAATTTCAATCGAATAAGTTTTTTTATTACACAAAAAAAAGGATTTTTTTTCAAACTCAAAACTATTTTTGATTCTTAAAAGGAAGGCACTTTAAACTCAATTTTTCAGGGAAAGTTAAGAATAAATAATTTTGATTCATATTACTGAAGCTTAAACCATTATACAAAGAAAGCCGATAATAATTATCATTGTTCATTTGTTTAACTACTGAGGCTTTTAAATTGAAAAATTTCTATTTTTAACGTTAAAATCTGTAACTTGCTTCATTTTGAACAGATTCAGAATCGTCCTGTAAAATCAATTATTGTTCAATTTTCAATAATGGAACTAAAGTTCAATGTGATTTATTATAATTGCAAAAATTCTTGGTAAAAATTTATATTTTTTTGTAATTTTATACAATAATTTACGTAAAATTAGAAGTCTCTATGATTTTTACAACAAAAAAAAATGTTAATAAAAAGTTATACAAATTTTTGAATTGTAGAAACTTATACTTTATTGTGAATTTTATACTTTTCTACAAGAAAATACAAGAAAAAAATTAGCTATCTGTATTTAATTGTATTTTATTGTTAAATTTTGTACATTTTTTTTCAACAAAGTACAAATTTAAACAAAAAATTACAGTTGTAGAAATGCTGTACTTTCTTGTAAAAATTTTTTCCATCAGGGTGTTTACAATAAAATTGGTTAAAATTTTATTTTTTAGTAATTCGCTTTCCCCGTTTTGTGTCCCGCTTAGCCCCGGTTTACGGTATCAAATTCCAATAAATACTTCTCTGATTAATAAATTTCATGCTTTAGTTACAAGATTTCAGATCCAACTGCAGTTTAAGTCTCGGTTTTCGAACAAGATCGTTTAAGTAAATAAAATAAAAATAAAATCTTTCCTGAAAGGGTTGAGAATGCCCAATTAAGATACATGTGGAAAGGGGCACCCACGTACATATGGCGCAGCTGCTAAAGGACAATAAGAGGGAATGCCATTATTATAAGAAAAATCTAAAAATACCCGTTGGTTGCGAAACGATCGTGTCTGCGCGGATGTGCGACCACATGTGAAGTTTCTATATGCACAAGATATTATACTATCTCACAACTGAACACGCATGTGAGCTTATTGAGGCAAACACACTATTACAATGTTCAGAATCTACACACATTACTCTATCTAATTGTAGACTCGAGAGAAACCACTTTGTTGTGACTTTTGCTTCGCTTCGCTTCGTGCAGATCAGCGAATTTCATAAAATTCTTTTTGGAACGATAAAAAATTGGGTTTACTTTCCTCGTATTTTATTTTGAATGTTTTCAAGAAAAACCATTTTTGAAGAAATAAAAAAATTCATGTTCACAGAGGTTTTCCTGGGCGATTCCCATTTGTACGACGTCTAAATGATAGTACCTAACAGTGTATTTTATAAAATTCTTTTGGAAAGATAAGAAACCGGGTTTTCTTTCGTTGTATTCTATTACGAACATTAAAAAAAGAACAATTTTTGAAGAGATGCTGAAATTCACATTAACAGGGTTTTTCCTGGGCGATGCCCATTTAATCGCTGTATAAATGATAGTGCAGATCAGCGAATTTCATAAAATTCTTTTGGAACGATAAGAAACCGAGTTCGCTTTCGTTGTATCCTATTACGAACATTAAAAAAAAATAATAATTTTGGAAGAGATGCAAAAATTCACATTACCAGGGTTTTTCCTGGGCGATGCCCATTTAATCGCTGTATAAGTGATAGTGCAGATCAGCGAATTTCATAAAATTCTTTGGAACGATAAGAAACCGGGTTTGCTTTCATTGTATTCTATTACGAACATTAAAAAAAAAGAATAATTTTGGAATAGGCCAACGGCCATACCACGCTGAAAAACCCAGTTCTCGTCAGATCACTGAAGTTAAGCAGCGTTGGACGCGGTTAGTACTTGGATGGGTGACCATTCAAGAATACTGACATGAGTGCTGTTGGCACATCGTGGGTGTGGTGAGCCCACACTTGTAGTTATTTATAACTACAAGAAAAACCTAGAAACACTACCCGAATCGGGTAGTGTCACGCCTACCCTGAAAGGGAAATGGTTTAATGGTATGGTGCTAAAATTCACATTAACAGGGTTTTTCCTGGGCGATTCCCATCTCATCGCTGTCTAAATGATAGTGCGTATCAGCGTATTTCATAAAATTCTTTTGGTACGATAAGAAACCGGGTTTGGTTTCATTGTATTCTATTACGAACATTAAAAAAAAGAACAATTTTTGAACAGATGCTGAAATTCACATTAACAGGGTTTTTCCTGGGCGATGCCCATTGAATCGCTGTATAAATGATAGTGCAGATCAGCGAATTTCATAAAATTCTTTGGAATGATAAGAAACCGGGTTTGCTTTCGTTGTATTCTATTACGAACATTAAAAAAAAATAATAATTTTTGAAGAGATGCTGAAATTCACATTAACAGGGATTTTCCTGGGCGATGCCCATTCAATCGCTGTCTAAATGATAGTGCAGATCAGCGAATTTCATCCAATTGTTTTCGTAACGATAACAAATCGGTTTTGCTTTCTTCGTATTTTATTTCGAACGATTTCAAGAAAAAAAAATTTGTTTGAAGGAATTCTAAAATTCACACTGACAGAGTTTTCCTGTGCGATGCCCATTTGATTGCCTTCTACATGATAGTGCAGATCAGCGAATTTCATCAAATTCTTTTTGGAACGATAAAAAATTGGTTTTTCTTTCCTCGTATTTTATTTTGAATGTTTTCAAGAAAAAACATTTTTGAAGAAATACTAAAATTCAGGTTGACAAGGGTTTTCCTGGGCGATTCCCATTTGTACACCGTCTAAATGATAGTGCAGATCAGCGTATTTTATAAAATTCTTTGGAACGATAAGAAACCGGGTTTGCTTTCGTTGATTCTATTACGAACATAAAAAAAAAAGAATAAGTTTTGAAGAGATGCTGAAATTCACATTACCAGGGCTTTTCTTGGGCGATGCTCATTTAATCGCTGTATAAATGATAATGCAGATCAGCGAATTTCATAAAATTCTTTTTGGAACGATAAAAAATCGATTTTGCTTTCTTCGTATTTTATTTCGAACGATTCTAATGAAAAAAAATCAATTTTGAAGGAATGCTAAAATTCACACTGACAGAGTTTTTCTGTGCGATGCCCATTTGATTGCCTTCTACATGATAGTGCAGATCAGAAATTTTCAAAAAATTCGTTTCGTCACGATAAAAAATTGGGATTACTTTCCTCGTATTTTATTCCGAACATTTACAAGAAAAAAAATAATTTTTTAACAAATGCTTAAATTCATATTGACAGGGTTTTCCTGGGCGATTCCCATTTTATTGCCTTCTACATGATAGTGCAGATCAGCGAATTTCATAAAATTGTTTTTGTAGCGATAAAAAATCGGGTTTACTTTCGTCGTATCTTATTCCGAACGTTTTGAAGAAAAACAATTTTTGAAAAAATGTTACCATTCACATTGACAGGGGTTTTACTGGGCGATACCCATTTAATCACTGTCTAAATGACAGTGCAGATCAGCGAATTTCATCAAATTGTTTTCATAACGAAAAAAAATCGGGTTTACTCTCGTCGTATTTTATTTCGAACGACTTCAAGGAAAAAAAATCAGCGAATTTCATAAAATCATTTTGAAACGAGAAAACCCCGGTTTTGCTTTCATTATATTTTATTACGAACATTTAAAAAAAACAATAATTTTTGAAGAGATGCTAAAATTCATGTTGACAGGGATTTTCCTGGGCGATTCCCATTTGTACGCCGTCTAAATGATAGTGCATATCAGCATATTTCATAAAATTCTTTTGGAAAGATAAGAAACCGGGTTTGCTTTCGTTGTATTCTATTAAGAACATTAAAAAAAGAATAATTTTTGGAGAGATTCTAAGGGCGATGCCCATTTAATCGCTGTCTGAATGATAGTGCAGATCAGCGAATTTCATGAGATTGTTTTCGTAGCGATAAAAAATCGGGTTTACTCTCGTCGTATCTTATTCCGAACGTTTTGAAGAAAAACAATTTTTGAAAAAATGTTACCATTCACATTGACAGGGTTTTTCCTGGGCGATGCCCATTTAATCGCTGTCTAAATGACAGTGCAGATCAGCGAATTTCATCAAATTGTTTTCGTAACGATAAAAAATCGGGTTTACTCTCGTCGTATTTTATTTCGAACGATTTCAAGCAAATTTTTTTTTTGAAGGAATGCTAAAATTCACACTGACAGAGTTGTTGTGTGCGACGCCCATTTGATTGTCTTCTACATGATAGTGCAGATCAGTGAATTTCATAAAATTATTTTGAAACGAGAAAAAGCCGATTTTGCTTTCGTTGTATTTTATTACGAACATTTAAGAAAAACAATAATTTCTTAACAAATGCTTGAATTCATATTGACAGGGTTTTCCTGGGCTATGCCCATTTAATCGCTGTCCAAATGATAGTTCAGATCAGCGAATTTCATAAAATTGTTTTCGTAACGATAAAAAATCGGTTTTGCTTTCTTCGCATTTTATTTCGAACGATTCCAAGAAAAAATTTTTTTTTTGAAGAAATACTAAAATTCACGTTGACAGGGATTTCCTGGGCGATTCTCATTTATTCGCTGTCTAAATGATAGTGCGTATCAGCGTATTTCATAAAATGCTTTGGAACGATAAGAAACCGGGTTTGCTTTCGTTGTATTCTTTTACGAACATTTAAAAAAAAAACAATAATTTTCGAAGAGATGCTAAAATTTACATCATCAGGGTTTTTCTGGGCGATGCCCATTAGATCGCAGTCTGCATGATAGTGCAGATTAGAAATTTTCAAAAAATTCTTTTCCTAACGATAAAAAATCGGGTATAATCTCGTCGTATTTTATTTCGAACGATTTCAAGAAAAAAAATAATTTTTGAAGGAATGCTAAACTTTACACTGACAAAGTTTTCCTGTGCGATGCCCATTTGATTCTTTTCTAAATGATAGTGCAGATCAGCGAATTTCATAAAATTATTTTGAAACAAGAAAAAGCCGGGTTTGCTTTCATCGTATTTTATTTCCAACGATTTCAAGAAAATTTTTTTTTTTTAAGAAATGCTAAAATTCACATTGCCAGAGTTTTTCGTGGGCGATGCCCATTTAATCGCCGTCTAAATGATAGCGCAGATCAGCGAATGTCATAAAATTCTTATGGAAGAATAAAAAATCGGTTTTGCTTTCATTGTATTTTATTACGAACGTTATAAGAAAACACAATAATTTTTGAAGAGATGTTAAAATTCACATTAACAGGGTTTTTCTGGGCGATGCCCATTAGATCGCTGTCTGCATGATAGTGCAGATCAGAAATTTTCAAAAAATTCTTTTTGTAACGCTAAAAAATTGGGTTTGCTTTCATCGTATTTTATTCCGAACATTTGCAAGAAAAAGAATAATTTTTAAAGAAATGCTAAAATTCACATAGAAAGAGTTTTTCTTGGGCGATGTCTATTTAATCGCCGTCTAAATAATAGCGCAGATAAGAGAATTTCATTAAATTCTTTTGGAACGATAAGAAACCGGTTTTGCTTTCGTCGTATTTTATTTAGAACGATTTCAAGAAAAAAATTTTTTGTTGAAGGAATGCTAAAATTCACACTGACAGGGTTTTCAGGGCGATGCCCATTAGATCGCCGTCTGCATGATAGTGCAGATCAGCAATTTTCAAAAAATTCTTCTCGTAACGACAAAAAATTGGTTTTGCTTTCATCGTATTTTATTGCGAACATTTACAAGAAAAACAATAATTTTTTAACAAATGCTAAAATTCATATTGACAGGGTTTTCCTAGGCGATGCCCATTTTATTGCCGTCTACATGATAGGGCAGATCAGCGAATTTCATAAAATTCTTTTTGGAACAATGAAAAATCGGTTTTGCTCTCGTCGTATCTTATTCCGAACGTTTAAAAAAAACAATGATTTTTAAAGAAATACTAAAATTCACATTGACAGAGTTTTTCTTGGGCGATGCCCATTAGATCGCCGTCTGAATGATAGTGCCGATCGGAAATTTAAAAAAATTCTTTAATAACTATAAACTTTTAATCCAAAAGGACAAATTTTCAACAAAAAAGTTCAATTTTCGACAAAATAGTTGAATTTTCAACCAAGTGGTCGAAATTTTAATCAAAATAGTTTAATTATTGAAACGAAGCGTTGACTTTTCAAAAAAAGAATGAAATTTTTAACAAAATAGATCAATTTTTAAACAAATATAGAATTTTCAATGTACAAAAATGAATTCTTAACAAAAAAATGTAATGGAAAACATTTCAACTAAAAAAGATAAAATTTCTGCCAAATAAGATGAATTAAAAAAAAAAGAATGTTCAATGAAATATATGAATTTTCAACCCAAAAATATACATTTTCAACAAATAAGCTAAATTTGAATCAAAATATTGCATTTTTAACCAAAAAAGTTCCAAACGGAGAAGTTAAATTATCAACAAATGAGATGAACCTTAAAAAAAATTTTTTGTTTAACAAAATAAAAAACTTTTACCCAAGTAGTTGATGTTTGAAATAAAAAAGATCAATTTTCAACAAACAATCTAATAGTAGATATTTCAAACAAAAAAACAATTGCTTTTTAACCAAAAAATATAAAATTTATAATAAAATAGATAAATTTTGTAACCGAAAAAAAATAATTTTCAAAAAAATAGTTGAATTTTCAAGAATTTGTGTCCAAATTGTTGAATTTTCAACCAAAAAGATGAACTTTCAACCTAGAAAGTTAATTTTCTACCAAAAAATACAAATTTACAACCAAATAATGAAATTTTCAACCCAAAAAGATTTTTCAGTCAAGAAAGAAAATTTTTTTTTGTACAAATTGTTGAAATTTCAACCCAAAAGGGGAATTTTCTACATAAATTTGCCTTTCCTACCCCAAAATATGAATTTTCAACAGAGTTAATTTTTAGAAAAACAGTTGAATTTTCTACCAAATTATTGAAATTGCAAGTCACAAAAATTAATTTTTTACAAGAGAGTTGAATTTTTAATCCAAAAATATCAATTTTTAACAAAAAATTTAATTTTTAACCAAATACTTGGATTTTCTACTAAAATACTTGAATTTTCAAGCCAAAAAGACGATTTTTCTACAATACAGCTGATTTTTTAAATTAAAAAGATGAATTTTCAAACAAGATAGTTAAATTTTGAACAAAAATAGACAAATTTTCAACAAAATAAATCAATTTTCAACAGAATAATTAAATTTTTAACCAAAAGATATAAATCAAAAAAATCAGAACCCAAAAAAGTTCAAAAATCAAAATTAGATTTCCAAGTACCTCATTAGAAATAAATATATAATGTAATTCTTTGGATGATTAATTTATCTATTTGCAGAATGTTTTATTTTTCAACAAAATTGTTGAATTTTGTACAAAACAATAACAAATTTTAACCAAAAAAATTAATTCTCAACCAAAAATATAAGAGTTCTTTCAATTCAGTTCGCATTTAGATGAAAAAAAGAGAAAAGGAGGAAGTTTATTTGAAAACAGGAAAAAGGGAGGAAATGTTTAAAAAAGGGGGGAAAGAGGGGAATAGGGGGAAGAGTGTGAAATCTGGAATTGAGGAAAAGAACATCAGATTAAAAGCGGAAGTGGATTCAGAAGGAAAAGTGATTTATCACTGACCTTGATTTCAGAATTGAATAAGTAAGACTGTTTTTGTAAGTGCTTTTGCAGCAGTTAAATTCTCGTTCTCAGCCAACCCTACTGATGTTGTGTGAAACGAGCGAAGATAAGGTCGAGGCGTAAACCTCTAGAAAAAGGAGTGCCTTATGTAACTTCTAACAGAACCTCGATTCATCCGACTTAAAACCAGGCTAAGCGTCTCCATATTTCCTATCAGCAGTCAACTTTTCTTCAAAGATTCCTGATGAAAAAAATTTTTACAAGAAAGTACAACATTTCTACAACTGTAATTTTTTTTTAATTAGGATCGAAAATAAATTTATTTTATCATGAATAATTTTATTGTTAAGACGTGTACTTTTTTGTACAAAATGTACAAAATTTAACAAAACTAGCTGTGAATTCGATCTCGAGTGTTTCCACTTTGTTTGTATTTATAATTATATGGTGCTCATTTCACGAGCACGTTGCTTCCCGTTAGAAAATATATTTTCTTCCTCAAAGAAGAAGCCTTAGTTATTTTTTTCAATAATAGACAAACCAAAGTCTTCATTTTGATAAATTTAAAAATAGAAATTTACAAAAAATACAAAATAATACAAAAAGTTGGCAGAAAAGGGAAGGGAAAAGTTCTGTCGCACCCTATCCGTTTCCCAGCTTTATGATTTCTTATAAAAATTGTCAGAATTATTCTATTTGAAAGTTTATGATCAAAAAGTCTTTTCTATTCCTGCGTCAACTTTCAATTATGTCGATAAAAAAAGTTTTTCTGTTTGAAACAGATGATTCAAATATTATAAATGAGCATAACTTCCTTAATCTTCACTAAAGTGTATTAATATTATAGATCAATCGATTCGTCTCGAATCAACACATATTTTCTGCTGTTGCATCAACTTTGAATTATATTAATGAAAACAGTTTTACTATAAAAACCGATTTTCTAAATATATAAATTACCATAACTTCCCTACTCTTTAATAAAATGTATCAATATTATAAATCAATCGATTCGTCTGGAACCAAGGAATCTTCTATATTCTTGTATCAACTTTGAATTATTCTAATGAAAAAAGTTTTGCTATAAAAAAACCGGGTATAAAAACATGGTTGAATGCTAAAAAAATGCAATAAATATTTTTAGAATCCGGAAAATTGCTTAGAACAATGTATTAGACATTTTTAAATTGAGGAAGGTTTAATTAAATGAATTTAAAATTTTTGGAAAATGTGACTATTACAAAGCTTCTTCTATGAGGAAGCAAAAATACAATTAAATACAAATAGCTAATTTTTTCTTCTATTTTCTTGTAGAAAAGTAAAAAAAATTAACAATGAAGTACAAATGAAGTACTACAATTAAAAAATTTTTATAACTTTTTATTCATATTTTTTTTACTTTGTTGTAAAAATCTACAAGGTATTACAGAAAACTACAGAATATTACGTTTTTGCTTCCTCATAGACATAGAGGAAGCTTTGTAATGGGAACATTTTCCAAAATTTTTAAATTCATTTAATTAAATCTTCCTCAATTCAAAAATGTATAATACAATGTTCTAAGCAATTGTCCGGCTATGTGTGTGTGTGTGTGGATGTCAGACTTTCTTGTGAATACGATAACTCAAAACGATTGCAGATAAATTGATGAAATTTGGAGGGCTTATTTTCCGGACTAATATCTTGAAACTGACCGAAGGATTTCTAAAAATATTCATTGCATTTTTTTAGCACTCAATAATATTTTTAAAATCGGTTTTTTATAGAAAAACTTTTTTCATTAGCATAATTCAAAGTTGATGCAAGAATATAAAAGATTCCTTGGTTCGAGACGAATTAATTGACCTATAATATTCATACATTTTATCAAACAGTAGGGAAGTTATGGTAATTTATATATTTTGAAAATCGGTTTTTTATAGTAAAACTTTTTTCATTAACATAGTTCAAAGTTGATGCAAGAATGTAAAAGATTCCTTGGTTCGAGACGAATCGACTGACCTATAATTATAATACATTTTATCAAAGAGTAGGGAAATTATGGTAATTTATATATTTTTTCAATCGATTTTTATAGTAAAAAGTTTCTAATTCTCATAATTGAAAGTTGATGCGAGAATAGAAAAGTTGTATTGATTCAATACGAATCG
>CAKNYM010049011.1:28386-40378 GCA_932195095.1 Andricus curvator
GATCAGACAGATCTTCTCGTCTTGTCTGGTCTTAACTGGCTGGACTTAAAACATGTCTTGCCTTTGTTGGTTGGACTGATCTGTAGTCTTGTCTTAATTGGCTGAACTACCAAAATCTCTTGCCATTATCGGTTGGACTGATCTATAATCTTGTCTTAGATAGTTGGACTACTGAATGTCTTTTGCCTTGACTATTTTGAAAAATCCCCTAAAACACCTAAAATCGAGAATCGTGACCCAATTTTTCCCTTTTACGCTTTTTCTTTTAAATTTCCGAGTAATTTTTTAAGAATCATAAACAGAAATTCAACACATTAGAAAACAAGGTGCTTTGAAAGAAATTCTTTTTGATGACACCAATTTCCAATATTTCCTAAACGATTTATTTTCTCATTTTATCTTGAGGCTAAAATGCTCTAACAACGGGGGAAATAGAGAGATTTTTCACGAAAATAGGGGAATAAATGTCTTTATATAAATTAAATGTAGGCATTCATATTAAATTCAAATTTAAATGTTTCAAATTCCGATTTTTCCAAGGAAAATATTGCATTTTGAACTAAATAGATGAATTTTTAATCCAGTAGTTAAAATTTCAAACGAAAATATAAATTTTTAACCAAAAAGATTAATTTTTACCAAAAAATACGAATTTTCCACTTAAGAAATTAATTTTCAACTAAAATAACGAATCTTAAACAAATGAATTTTTAACGAAAAAGGTAATAGTTGATATTTCAAACAAAAATGATTTAAATTTTGAATCAAAAGCAGTTGAACTCATCAAAAAAGGCGAATTTTCAACAAAATATGCAGTTTCAATAAAAACGTTCATTTTCAACCAAAAAATATGAATTCTCAATGGAAACTTAATATTTCAACCAAAAATGATTTTAATTTTATCGAAAAAGACTAAATTTTCAAAAATATAGCTGATTTGTCAAGAAAAAAAGAGTTAACAGTCAGGAAATAAAAAAAGTTCTACTGGTTCAACTAAATTAAAAATTTCAACCAAAAAATATCATTTTTGACTAAAAACATGAATTTTCAACCAAGAAGATTAATTTTCTACCAAAAAGACGAATTTTTCAGAAAAGAGAAATAGTTCATTTTTCAACCAAAAAAGATTTTTGCGCCAGAAGAGAAACAAAAATTCAACTAAATTGCTGAATTTGCCAAACAGATGAATTTTCTACGAAATAGTTGAATTTGCAACCCATAAATATAAATTTTCAAGAAAAAAGTAATTTTTAACCAAATAGTTGAATTTTTAGCCAAGGAAGATGAATTCTCAACAAAAAATGTAATAGTTGATATTTCAACCTAAAAAAATTTTAATTTTGAATAAAAAACAGTTGAGTTCATCAAAAAAAGATGAAATTTCAATCAAATAGTTAATTTTTTAACACAAAAATATTTTTCAGTGAAGAATGAAAAAAAATCTAACAAATTGTCCAGTTTTCAAGCCAAAAAGAAAAACCTACTGAACAGTTGAATTTTCAAAAAAATAATTAAATTTCCAACCAAATAATAAAACTGTTAAAAAAAAGTTTATTTGAAAAAATTGTCATCCTCATTTTGTTTTCGTGAATAATCATTTTTTAATTTCTGCTTTTTTTTACACTTCAATATTTTTTTATCTGACATTAAATTTTTTTAAAGATTCGATTGCTTTCAACTGCTTTTCCTGATTAAAGGATGATTCAAAATTAGAACCGCAAGAGAGAGAAAATGGACTTTTCCAAGTAGAAAGGTTCTATCTCGGATCCTGCAGATAGAAAGGTTCTATCTCAGAGCGTGCAGGTAGAAAAGTTCTATCTCGAAGAGACAATTTTGCAAATATTCCAGATTTTCTCACCGAGATAGAAGCTTGTCATAAAGATGAAAAGCTGTTTTTAGCTTTGAAAAAATTTTCATCTTCACAATTTTGTTTTTTTCGTGAATAATCATTTTTTTAATTTCTGCTTTTTTTACACTTTAATATTTTTTTTATCTGACACTAAATTTTTTTTTAAGATTCGAGTGCTTTCAACTGCTTTCCCTGATTAAAGGATGATTAAAAATTAGAACAGAAAGAGAGAGAAAATGGACCTGTCCAAATAGGAAGGTTCTATCTCGGATCGGGCAGATAGAAAGGTTCTATCTCAGAGCGTGCAGATAGAAAAGTTCTATCTCGGAGAGACAATTTTGCAATATTCCAGATTTTCTAACCAAGATAGATTGTCTTCAAGATGACAAGCTGTTTTAGCTGTTTTAGCTGTTTTAAAATTAGAAAATTAAAAAAAGAAACTGCATTCTTTACCTAAGTTTATCTTGATTAAAATCAAAGATAATTTAAATATTCTTGGTATCCAATTACCTATCAGTTACTCTCATACAAAATAAATAATGTAATTACCCTCGATTAGAACTTCTACAACAAAGTGAAGAAAATTCTGCAAGCATTGATTAATATGCATCACCGTATCGATTAATCTTTCTCGGCTTTCAGTTATAAGATAAGAGCACCAGGCAAATGTAGGTTTCTTTGCAAGATATTACAAAGAATTTCACTTTTTTTTTTTTTTTTTGTAAGTCACTAATAAGAGCCACAAAGTTTCGCAACTTCGCGGAAACAATTTTGAAACTATTTTCCATTCATCGTGATAAGAAATAATTGACTGAAGAAGGTACTTTAATGACAACCTATTACACACACATAAATAATACACATATATTAATACGTTTAAATTGCAGGTAAATATTTTATACATTTATATATTCAAAGGCACTTTGAATTTTTAAAATTAAAAATTTTTTTTAGACATTTTTAATCTTCAGTATTGACACTATTTCTTTGAGTTTTGGTTTAGAAATTACAGGTTTTTTCAGTTTAAAAAATATTCCGGAACTCAGACTCGCAGTCCCATTCCAGAAAAATTAGGGGCTTTTAGAGAAAGGAAAAATAATAATTGTAACTAATGAATTCTAATTTGGACTACTTAGAAAGATAAAGAAATAATTTTTGAAAATTTAAGAATTTTAATTTTTTTAAATACAACTTTAGTTTCCATGAATTTTTATCAAATTTTGAATCCTGAGTATTTGAAATTTTAATTCGTTTTAAGGATGAGAATTTTTAACAAAAAACGTTCCATGTTTAATCAAAAAAGGAATAGTCAAATTTTCATTTAAGAAATGACTTTTCAATAAGAAAAACGAATTTTCAAGAAAATAGTTAAGATTTCAACAAAAATTTTCAATCAAAAAATTAATTTTCTACCAAAAAAGACGAATCAACAACAAAATACATCAATTTTAAACCAAATTGTTAAATTTTCCACTAAAAACGATCAATTTTCTACCAATAGAAGTATAGTTAAATTTTGAGTTCAAAAAATTAATTTTTAACGAAAGAAGAACAAATTTCCATCAAAATAGTTAAATCTTCTACAAATAAAATGAATGTTTAAAAAAGTGGTTCAACTTCAAACCAAGTATTTGAATTTTCAACAAAAAAATATGAATTCTCAATGAAAAATTTAATAGTAAAATTTTCAAGTAAACTCGAACACTTTTCAACAAAAAATTGAATAGTTACATTGTCTATCAACAAAATTAATATTTAACCAAAAAAGCTTTCAAACAAAGAGATGGATCTGCATATTATAAAAATAATTTTTTTAAATGTAGTTCAATTTTCAACCCAGCAGTTACATTTTTAAAAATAAAATTAATTTTTCGTCAAAAAAAAAAAAAAAAAAAACGAATCTGCAACAAAATAAATAAATTTTCAATCAAATAGTTGTATTTTCCACCAAAAACGATCATTTTCTACCAATAAAAGAATAGCTCGATTTTTAGTTTAAAAATTAATTTTCAACGAAAAAAGAACAAATTTTCAACAAAATAAAAAAAAATAATAAAATAATATTAAATACAAATCTTCAACGAATAAAATGAATGTTTAAAATTCAACGTGGTTGAATTTTCAACCAAAAAAGATGAATTTTCAATAAAAAATGTAATAGTTGAAGTTTCAGTTTAAAAATTTAGTCTTTAATAAAATAAAAGAATTTTCACAAAAATGGTCAAGGTTTGAACCCAATAGTAGAATTTTGATAACCAATAGAAATGGAATCTGAACCAAAAACATGAATTTTCAACCAAGAAAATTAATATTTGACCGAAAAGACGAATTTTTCACAAAAAAGATGAATTTTTAACTACAATAATGTATCTTAAAACAATTTTTATCAAAATAGTACATTTTTAACAAAATAGTTGAATCCTTAAAAATAACAATTAAATTTTCAACAAACAGTTGCATTTTTAACCAAGAAAGATGAAATAAATAAAAATTATTTTATTTAACAATTAATTAGTTCCCAAAGGTACGACTGAAAAATCCCAAGAAATAAAATTCCTGATACTGTAAAATTCCCGAAGAAAAAAATATTCGAAATAGAAAATTCCCTCGAAAATTCCCGAAATTCTATTCAAACTAGAAGTTTAAATATTTTTAATTGGGCTTCCATTTTTTAATTTTTCAAATTTTTCAAGAGGAATTTTTAACTAAAATGATGAATCTTGAACCAAAAAAAATGATATTTTAACAGAGTGATTCATCTTTCACAAAATTTATTTATATTATTTTATCGTAAAATTGTAAATTGTTAAAATTGAACTTTCTTTCCTCATTTTTGGTCGACTTGGGTTTGACTTTTGGATTGAAAATTCATCTTTTGGTAGAAAAGTCATCTTTTTTGGAACGTTGATTATTTTCAATTGAAAAGTCTACTATTATATTTCTGGATCAGAATTCATCTTTTTTTATTAAAAATTCTTCTATGTGGTTAAACATTTTAATGTTTTGTTAAGAAGTCATTTTTTGGTTGAAAATTCATCCCTTTGAATGAAAATTTAATTATTTTCTAGAAGACAGTTAATTTTTATATCATTTGACTATTGTCGACCGAAAACAACATTTATTTATATTATTTTATCGTAAAATTGTAAATGGTTAAAGTTGAATTTTCTTACCTCACTTTTGGTCGACCTGAGTTTGACTTTTGGATTGAAAATTCATCTTTTAGTAGGAAAGTCATATTTTTTAGATGAAAGTTAATTATATTTTGTTGAAAAGTCTACTATTATATTTCTGGATAAAAATTAATCTTTTTTGTTTAAAAATTCTGCTATTTGGTTCAAGACTTAAATATTTTGTTACAGCCATTTTTTTTGGTTGAAAATTAATCTCTTTGGTTGTAAATTTAACTATTTTGCTTCCCCATAGAGAAAGCTTTGTAATGGTAACATTTTCCAAAATTGTTAAATTAATTTAATTAAACCTTCCTCAATTTAAAAATGTCTAATACAATGTTCTAAGCAATTGTACGGATGTGTGTGGATGTCACACTTTTTTGTGAACACGATAACTTGAAAAATGTTACATGTGAAATTGTAATAATCTAATTGAATTGGATTGAATCACCCAAAAAAAAAAAAAAAAGTTACAGATAAATTGATGGAATTTGGAGGGCTTATTTTCCACACTAATATCTTGAAACTGACCGGAGAATTTCTAAAAATATTTATTGCATTTTTTTAGCACCCAATAATATTTTAAAAATCGGTTTTTTATAGTAAAACTTTTTTCATTAACATAATTCAAAGTTGATGCAAGAATAGAAAAGATGTGTTGATTCGAGACGAATCGATTGACCTATAATATTAATACACTTTATTGAAGATTAAGGAAGCTATGGTAATGCATAATATTTGAAAATACGGCTTTTTATAGTAAAACTTTTTTCGTCAACATAATTTAAAGTTGATGCAAGAATATAAAAGATTCCTTGGTTCGAGCGATAGACCTACAATTATAATACATTTTATTAAAGAGTAGGGAAGTTATGGTAATTTATATATTTTTTAAATCGATGTTTATAGTAAAAACTTTCTCATAATTTAAAGTTGATGCGGGAATATAACGGTTTTGTCGATTCAAGACGAATTGATTGACCTATAACATTGATAAATTTTATTGAAGAGTAAGGGAGCTATGGTAATGCATAATATTTGAAAACACGGTTTTTTATAGTAGTACTTTTTTCTTCAACATAATTCAAAGTTGATGCAAGAAATAAAAGATTCCTTGGTTCTAGACGAATCAATTGACCTACAATTATAATAAATGTTATTAAAGAGTAGGGAAGTTATGGTAATTTATATATTTTTTTAATCGCTTTTTATAGCAAAAACTTTCTCATTCTCATAATTTAAAGTTGATGCGGGAATATAAAAGTTTTGTCGATTCAAGACGATTTGATTGACCTATAACATTAATACATTTTATTGAAGAGTAAGGAAGCTATGGTATAGCATATATTTTGAAAATCGGTTTTTTATAGTAAAACTTTTTTTTCAACATAATTCAAAGTTGATGCAACATTATAAAAGATTCCTTGATCCGAGACGAATCGATTGACCTACAACTATATTAAATTTTATTAAAGAGTAGGGAAGTTATGGTAATTTATATATTTTTAAAATCGGGTTTTATAGTAAAAATTTTCTCATTCTCATAATTTCATGTTGATGCGAGAATAGAAAAGTTGTGTTGATTCAAGACGAATCGATTGACCTATAACATCGATACATTTTATTGAAGAGTAAGGAAGCTATGGTAATGCATATATTTTGAAAATCGGTTTTTTATGGTAAAACCTTTTTTATTAACATAATTCAAAGTTGATGCAAAAACAGAAAAGATGTGTTGACTCGAGACGAATCGATTGACCTATAATATTAATACTTTTTATTGAAGAGTAAGGAAGCTATGGTAATGCATAATATTTGAAAACACGGTTTTTTATAGTAAAACTTTTGTCATTAACATAATTCAAAGTTGATGCAGGAATATAAAAGATTCCTTGATTCGAGAGGAAACGATTGACCTACAATTATAATGCATTTCATTAAAGAGTAAGGAAGTTATGGTAATTTATATATTGTTTACATCGATTTTTATAGTAAAAATTTTCTCATTCTCATAATTTAAAGTTGATGTGAGAATAGAAACGTCGTGTTGATTCAAGACGAATCGATTGATCTATAACATTGATACATTCTATTGAAGAGTAAGGAATCTATGGTAATGCATATATTTTGAAAATCGGTTTTTTATAGTAAAACTTCTTTCATTAACACAATTCAAAGTTGATGCGAGAATAAAAAAGTTGTGCTGATTCAAGACAAATCGATTGACCTATAACATTGATACATTTTATTGAAGAGTAAGGAAGCTATGGTAATGCATAATATTTGAAAACACGGTTTTTTATAACATAACTTTTTTCTTCAACATAATTCAAAGTTTATGCAAGAACAGAAAATATTCCTTGGTTCGAGACGAATCGATTGACCTACAATTATAATACATTTTATTAAAGAGTAGGGAAGTTATGGTAAATTATATATTTTTAAAATCGATTTTTATAGTAAAAACTTTCTCATTCGCATAATTTAAAGTTGATGCGAGTATATAAAAGTTGTGTTGATTCAAGGCGAATCGATTAACCTATAACATTGATACATTTTATTGAATAGTAAGGAAGCTATGGTACAGCATATATTTTGAAAATCGGTTTTTTATAGTAAAACTTTTTTCTTCAACATAATTCAAAGTTGATGCAACATTATAAAAGATTCCTTGGTTCAAGACGAATCGATTGACCTACAATTATATTAGATTTTATTGAAGAGTAGGGAAGTTATGGTAATTTATATATTTTTAAAATCGATTTTTATAGTAAAAACTTTCTTATTCTCATAATTTAAAGTTGATGCGGGAATATAAAAGTTGTGTTGATTCAAGAAAAATCGATTGACCTATAACATTGATAAATTTTATATAAGAGTAAGGAAGCTATGGTATGGCATATATTTTGAAAATCAGTTTTTCATAGTAACATTTTTTTCTTCAACATAATTCAAAGTTGATGCAACATTATAAAAGATTCCTTGGTTCGAGATGAATCGATTGACCTACAATTATATTAGATTTTATTGAAGAGTGGGGAAGTTACGGTAATTTATATATTTTTAAAATCGATTTTTATAGTAAAAACTTTCTTATTCTCATAATTTAAAGTTGATGCGAGAATATAAAAGTTGTGTTGATTCAAGAAAAATCGATTGACCTATAACATTGATACATTTTATTGAAGAGTAAGAAAGCTATGGTAATGCATATATTTTGAATATACGGTTTTTTATAGCAGTACTTTTTTCTTCAACATAATTCAAAGTTGATGCAAGAATAGAAAAGTTGTGCTGATTCAAGACGAATTGATTGACCTATAACATTGATGCTTTTCATTGACGATTAAGGAATGCATAATATTTGAAAGCACGGTTTTTTATAGTAAAACTTTTTTCATTGGCATAATTCATAGTTGATGCAAGAACAAAAAAGATGTGTTGATTCGAGTCGAATCGATTGACCTACAATATTATTAAATTTTATGAAAGAGTATGGAAGTTATAGTAATTTATATATTTATAAAATCGATTTTTGTAGTAAACATTTGCTCATTCTCATAATTTAAAGTTGATGCGAGAATAGAAAAGTTGTGTTGATTTAAGATGAATCGATTAACCTATATCATTGATACATTTTATTGAAGAGTAAGGAAGCTATGGTAATGCATAATATTTGAAAACACTGTTTTTTATAGTAAAACTTTTTCACTAACATAATTCAAAATTGATGCAAGAACGGAAAAGCTTCCTTGATTCGAGGCAAATCGATTGATCTATAATATTAATACACTTTATTGAAGATTAAGGAAGTGATGCTCGTTTATAATATTTGAATCATCTGTTTCAAACAGAAAAAATTGTTTCATCGACATAATTCAAAGTTGACGCATGAATAGAAAAGACTTTTTGATCATAAATTTTCAAATAGAATAATTTTGACAATTTTTGTAAAGAAATCATAAAGCTGGGAAAAGGATAGGGTGCGACAGAACTTTTCCCTTCCCTTTTCCAGCTCGAAAAATTATCATTTCGAATACAAAATTTGATTTGTCTGATTTGTCTTTGTATTTAAAACATTTTTTGTATTATTTTGTAATTTTGTATTTTTTTGTAAGTTTCTATTTTTAAATTGATACAAACAAAGTGGAAACACTCGAGAACGAATTCACAGCTAGTTTACAGGACAATTGATTTTTCAATTTTTCGACTATTGTCGACCAAAAAAAATGTATTTATATTATTTTATCGTAAAATTGTAAATTCTTAAAGTTGAACTTTCTTTCCTGAATTTTGGTCGTTTGGGTCAAAGTTCGCATTGAAATTGTCACTGTCAACGAGGTGCAGATGCGAACTCGTTATTTTTAGAGCGCGAGCCCCTGAGAACACTTGTGTATGGGAAGAATGAGCCTTCGAACACTAGACACGAATTAGCCTTAGAACAAAGTCGCTCTTTGAATCGCCCCCGTTGTACTTAAACAGAACATTAATTTCATACATACATGCATATCAAAACACATATATGGTGCACAAGGTCCCGTAAATTTTTACTGCGGTCTTTTATGTACTGCAGAGCCTAACCCCCAGGGTCAAATAGCTAACACGTCAAATAGATGCTGGTCTCCACGCTCTCCACGCTCTCCACGACTCGTCCACGACCCATCGCGCCGAGGCGTGGAGAGCGCTCTTCTCTTTATTCTTTTTTCTTTTCTCCTTATTCTTTATTCTTTTTAAATGTATGCGACTTTTTATGAAGTTGGCCCAACACTTTGAATATTTGAATGTGTGGCGGGCCCGAGAAAAAGAAAAGTTGGTACAAGGGTTCCAAAAACGCGTGTGGGAGTAGAGGGGTCTTCGGATCATCGGAATGTGACGTGCGAGAAATATTAGGGGCATGGAATTTAGAATTCGAGGGGGATATTCCACTTTGGAAGATTAGCTGGTTTTAGTTTAAGTAGAGCATGAAATCTTTTAACCAGTTGAAATGATAACAGCGGTATCGACAAATTAGTTCTACTTTGTTATTTCTCGTGACCTACTTTAGAATTTCAATTATCTTTAGCAATTTTTAAAAATTCACTTTTTAAATCAGTCAATTTGAGTCACTGATATGTAATCAGTCAAGTAAAAAAGTTTCATTCAAACCAACAATGGAAGAGTTAACTTTTCAATTAACAAAATCAATTTTCAAGGAAGAAAACTGATTTTCAAGAAAATAATTACATTTTAAACGAAAGAGATGAATTTTCAACTAAAGTGATGAATATTTAAACAAACGAATGAATTTTTAACCAATAGTTGAATTTTTTACAAACAAGATGACTTTTTGACAAAATTATTAATTTCTTACTCAAATAGTAGAATTTCCAAATAAAAAGATGATTTTTCTATCAAAAAAACGAATTTTCAATCAAATAGTTTCAATCACAAATGGAATTTTCAAAACAAAAAAACGAATTTTCAATAAAATAGCTCATTTTTCAACTAACGAAATGAATTTTCAATTAAAATAATGAATCCTTAACCAAAATAATTCATTTTTATCAAAGTAGTTCCACATCCAACCAAGTAGTTGAATTTTGAAAAAAGGTGAATTTTCCACCAAATGGATGAATTTTCAACCAAATAATTGAATATCCAATTAAAAAAGATAGATTTGCAACTAAAAATGGAATAGTCAAATTTTCAGTTACGAATGTAATTTTGAACACAAAAAAAACGAATTTTCAACACAATAGTTTTATCTTCAACCAAGAAAATTAATTTTTAACTGAAATAATATATCTTTACCAAAAATAATGAATTTTTAACAAAGTAATTCTACTTCCAACCAAGTAGTTGAATTTTGAACCAAAACAGCTGATTTTTCAACCAAAAAGATTAATTTTCTACCAAAAAAGACGAATTTTCAATAAATTGTATGAACTCTTAACCAAAAAGTTAACTTTTTATAAAAAAAAAAAATTCTCAACGAAAAAGTGAAAATTAATATTTCATCCAAATTTAATACAATAACAAAATGTCAAACAAAAAAATTAATTTTAACAAAGAAGTTCAACTTTTAACCAAATAATTGAATTTTTAATTAAAAAAGTTGAATTTTCAACCAAGAAGATTAATTTTCTTCCACAAAAAACTTGAATTTTCAACCAGATACACGAATGTTCAACCAGGAAAATGAATTTTCAACTAAAAAACTAAGAAGATTAATTTTCAACCAGAAAAAAAACAACAACAAATTTTCAATAAAATAGTTAAATTTTAAACAAAAGAGACTAATTTTGAATTTAAAAATTATGAATCTTCAACCAAAAGAGTGAATTTTTACCAAGTATTTCAACCAAGTAGTTCAACTTTCAACCAAATAGTTCAATTTTTTTCCAAAACAGAAAACTTTTTCAAAAAATAGTTGCATTATAAAAAAATAATTAAAATTTCAGCCAAATAATAGAATTTCTAATAAAAAAAGATGATTTTTCTATAAAAAAAGATGAATTTTCAACCAAATAGTTGAATTTTCAATTAAAAAATATATATTTTCAGTCAAAAATGGAATAGTCCAATTTTTCGTTGAAACTCTAATTTTCAACACAAAAAATCGAATTTCCAAGAAAATAGTTAAATTTTCAACCAGCGGAATGAATTTTCAAATAAAATGATGAATCTTCAACCAAAAGTTTTTGAAGCATGTAGTTCAATTTTCAACCAACTAGTAGAATTTTTACCAAAGAAGATCACTTTTTAACAAATTACTGAATTTTGTCAAAATAATTAAATTTTCAGCCAAATAGTAGAATTTCCATTAAAAAATATTACTTTTCTATAAAAAAGACGAATTTCCAAGCAAATAATTGAATTTCCAACTAAAAAAGATAAATTTTCAACCCAAAAATGGAATTAGTCAAATTATCAGTTAAAAATTTAATTTTCAACGCAAAAAAATGAATTTTCAACAAGATAATTCAATTTT
>CAKNYM010049011.1:53969-87990 GCA_932195095.1 Andricus curvator
TGAAAATACGACCATTTTATTGAAATTCAACAATTTGCTTAGAAATTAAAACTATTTTTATGAAATTTGAATTATTTTGTTGAAAATTCAAGTACTTGTAAAAAAAAAAATTTCATTGAAAATTAATATTTTTTGTTGGAAATTCAACTGTCTTCTAAAAAATGTAATGATTTGATTGAAAGTGCAACTTTTTTTGGTTAGAGTTTAATCTTTTTGTATAAAAATACCACCATTCGGTTGAAATTCAATAATTTAGTTATAAAATCAACTATTTTGATAAAAATTAAATGATTTTGTTGAAAATTCAATTTTTTGTCGAATATTGGTCTATTTGGACAGGAAATTCATCCTTTCGGATTAATAATCCTTTTTTTTTTTGTTGAAAATTCCACTGTTTTCTAAAAAATTCAAATATTGGGTCGAAAGTGTTTTTGGTTAAAGTTTAATCTTTTGGTTTAAAAATACCACCATTCGGTTGAAATTCAACAATTTAGTTATAAATTCAACTATTTTGATGAAAATTAAATTATTTTGTAGAAAACTCAAGTATTCTGTTAAAAAAAAATTTTTCATTGAAAATTAATATTTTTTCTTGGAAATTCAACTGTCTTCTAGAAAATTTAATTATTTGGTTGAAAGTGCAACTTTTTTTGGTTAGAGTTTAATATTTTTGTTTAAAAATACCACCATTCGGTTTAAATTCAACAATTTAGTTATAAATTCAACAATTTACTTATAAATTCAACTATTTTCATGAAAATTAAATTATTTTGTTGAAAATTAAATTTTTTGTCGGATATTCGTCTATTTGGACAGGAAATTCGACCTTTCGGAATAATAATAATCCTTTTTTTTTTAATTCCACCGTTTTCTGAAAAAGTCAAATATTGGGTCGAAAGTGTTTTTGGTTGAAGTTTAATCTTTTTTGTTTGAAAATACGACCATTTTATTAAAATTCAACAATTTGTTTAGAAATTCAACTATTTTGATGAAAATTAAATTATTTTGTTGAAAATTCAAGTATTTTGTTAAAAAGTTTTTTTTTAATTGAAAATTCATATTTTGTGTTGAAAATTCAACTATTTCCTAGAAAATTTACTTTTTGTTTAAAATTTGTATTTTTCTGTAGAAAAGTCTATTGAAATCCTTTTGGATGAAAATTCAACTCTTTCTTTTTGAAAATTTTGGCTTTTTGATTTGTTAAAAAGTCATACCTTTTGGTTAAAAATTCGAGTATTTAGCAGCAAATTAACTTCTAGTTTAGCATTCTTATTTTGGTGTTGGAAAGTGAACTGGAATCTTCTTTGGATGAAAATTTAACTATTTAAAAATTAAAGAAAAATTTTTTTTTCTGTTTTAAAAGAAATATTCAATCTTTTTTGAATAAAAATGCAACTGTTCGGTTGAAAATTCAACTATTTTCTGAAAATTTGTTTTTTTTATTTCAAAATTCACCTGCTTTAGCAGAAATTACATCTTTCTTAGAAAAAATGCAACTTTTTGGTTTAAAATTCAACAATTTTTTTGAAAAGTCATACTTTTTGGTTGAAAGTTCTGCTTTTTTGTTGGAAATTTAACTATTTTGTGAAAAATTTACTTTGTGGTTAAATTTAATATTTTGGTGTTGAAAAGAGAACTGAAATCTTTTCTGGATGAAAATTCCACTAGTTTTTTTTTTTATTAAAAATTCATCTGTTTTTCTGTTGAAAAAATTCGTCCTTTTGGATGAAAAATTCAATTTTGTTCGTAGAATCTTATTTTTTGTTAATAAATTCATATTTTGATCATGAAAAGTCAACTGGAATCTTTTCTGGATGAAAATTCAACTATTTTTATGAAATTTTTTTTTTTTTTTTAAATTAAAAATTCATCTGTTTTAAGAGAAATTTCATCTTTCTTGGATAAAAATGCAAGTTTTTAGTTGAAAATAAAACTATTTTGTTAAAAAGTCATACTTTTGGTTGAAAATTCTACCGTTTTGTTGAAAATTTAACTATTTCGTAGAAAATTTACTTTTGGTTCAAAATTCATATTTTGGTGTTAAAAAATGAACAGAAAGCTTTTCTGGATGAAAGTTCAACTTAAAAAAATGGGTCCTTTTTCATTAAAAATTCATCTGTTTTTGTCCTGAAAAAATTCGTCTTTTCTGGATGAAAATTCAACTATTTTTTAAAAATTTGTTTCCTTTTTAAATAAAAATTTATCTGTTTTAAGAGATAATATTTTTTGAAAATAATTTTTGGATAAAAATGCAACTAATGGGTAGAGAATTCAACCATTTTTTTAAATTTATCTTTTTAATTTATAAATTCAATCCGCTTTGCTGGAAATTTCTTTTTTTTTTATGAAACTTCAACTTTTTGGTTAAAAATTATTCTTCTTTGTTTGAGTATTCAACTATTTTATTTGAAACATTTGGTTGAATCACTTTGTTAAGAAATCATTTTTTTTAAGAGTCATGTTTTTAGTTGAAAATTCATCTCTTTGGTTGAAAGTTTAACTATTTTGTTGAAAATTAATCTTTTTAAATTGGAAATTCAACTACTTGGGTAAAAGTTAAACTACATTGTTAAAAATTAATTTTTTTTTTCAAGGCTTATGTCTTTGGTTAAAAATTTAACTGTTTAGTGGAAAAGTCTTTTTTTTTTAATTAATTTTTAACTGAAAATGTAACTTTTCCATTTTTTTTAAGATTGATAATTTGTAGTTGAAAATTCTCCTGTTTTGGTAAACAAAATAATTTTCTTGGTTTAAAACTTCTTTTTTGTCGGGTAAAAATGCATCAGTTTCGCGGAAAAATAATTTTTTGCTAAAGTCATATTTGTTGTTTGTAAATTCCCTTTTTGTAGAGAAAATTCGTCTTTTGGCTTGAAGGTTCAGCAATTTATGTAAAATTTTCTTTCTTTAGTGAAAAACTTTATTTGTTGAAAATTCGTCTTTTTGGTTTTAAAAAACTTTTTTTTGGTATAAATTTCATGTTTTTTGATTGAAATATAAACTTTGACACTTTATGTTGGGAGTTATATTTTTAGGTTGAAAATTCAACTATTTTGTTGAAAAGTCATCTTTTATAGTAGAAAAGACATTTTTTGTTTAAAATGAGTTAATAAATTTGAAAATTTTGAATTTTTATCTGAAATACTGTTTTATTCCGTTTATAAAAGATTCGATTTTAAAAGTATTTCAAGATTAAAATACGTACAGAAAAAGTGTGTGAGGGGGGGGGTGTAGAAATATTTTTTACAGTTTGCAATTCTGAATAATTAATAATAATATTAAACAAGTTTTAAGTTTTTCAATAGAAGATTCTGCAAATTTGATGATTTACATTTGAAATTTCTTCAATTTGGAATGGAAAGCTTGACTTTTAATTTAAAAAATAGTCAAAATTTGAAAATTTGTATTTAAGTATCTTCCAAATCGAAGATTTTTCAATCGTAAATCTTTAAAATTCAGCTATTCCAAAGAAAACGTTTTAAATTACATACCTTCAAAACATAAGTCCTGAAAATTGAATAATTTGCAGTTTTATACTTTAAAAAATCAAGAATTTTCAATTGTAACTCTTCAAAATTGTGAAACTTTGAATTTCAGATCTTTAAAATTAAAGTGTTTTTATTTTTAAAAATTAAGAAAGTTCTAAGTTTTTCAATTAAAAAATCTGTAATTTTGATGATTTGCATTCGAAATTTTGGAAATTTCTTTAATTTAGAAAATTTATAATTAAAATTGGACTTTTGATCTTTAAAATCATTAAAATTTAAGAATTTTTATTTTATAATTTTTTAAATGGAAGATATTTGAATAGTAACATCTCAAAATTGTTGGAATTTGAATTGTAAATTCTCAAAATTAAAGAGTTTTTGATTTTAAAATGTTTACAATTAAAAGTTATACAATTTTTAAGTTTTACAATTAAACAATTAAAAAATCTGTAATTTTGATGATTTGCATTCGAAATTTTAGAAATTTCTTTAATTTAGAAAATTTATAATACAAATTTGACTTTTGGTTTTTAAAATAATTAAATTTTAAGAATTTTTATTTGAAAATTTTTTAAGTTGAATATTTAATTGTAAGTTCTCAATATTATGCGAATTTGAATTGTAAATTTTCAAAATTAAAGATTTTTTTATTTTAAAATGGTTACAATTAAAAGTTATGCAAGTTTTAAGTTTTACAATTGAAAATTCAAAAAATCTGTAATTTTGATTATTTGCATTTGAATTTTTAGAAATTTCTTAAATTGGAAGATTTATAATTAAAATTGGACTTTTGATCTTTAAAATCATTAAAATTTAAGAATTTTTATTGTATAATTTTTTAAATGGAAGATATTTTAATAGTAACATCTCAAAATTGTTGGAATTTGAATTGTAAATTTAAAAAATGAAGATTTGTTGATTTTTAAAAGTTTACAATTGGAAGTTATGGAAGTTTTAAGTTTTACAATTCCAAATTCTATATATTTCTTCAATTTGGAAGATTTAGAATTGAATACTTAACTTTTACAATCATACAAATTTGAAAATTTATTATTTAGGAAATTTACAATAAAACTTGTGCAAGATTTAAGTTTTGCAATAGAAAATTCTGTTTTGATGATTTACATTTGAAATTTCTTAAATTTGGAAGATTTAAAATTGACAGCTAGGCTTCTCATTTTCTAAATTTTTTAAATTTAAGAATTTTTCGAAAATTAATCTTCTTTGTTGAAAATTAATGTTTTTGCTTGAAATTTTTTTTTTTACGAAAATTCTTTTTTTGTTGTTGAAAATTACTTTTTTTAACTAAAAATTTTACAATTCCATTTTTGATTGTGAATTTAGCTTTTTTAGTCGAAAATTCAACTATTTGGATAAAAATTCATGTATTTAAAACAAACAAAAATTTAATTAATCTTTTTGATTGAAAATTAAAAAATTCCTGTATTTTATTAAAATTCGTGTTTTTTGACAGAAAATTCATCTTCTACCTTGAAAATCCTTCTTATTGGTTGAAAATTGAACTATTTTGATAAAAAATCTAATTATTTTGTTGAAAATTCGTTTTTTTTTTTTTTTTGGTTGAATAATATTTTTTTTTCAACTGAAAATCTGACTATTCCATTTGTATTTCAAAATTTATCTTTTATAGTTTACAATTTAACAATTTGGTGCAAAATCCATCTATTTGGTTAAAAATTCGTCTTTTTTGCTGAAATATTAATGTTTTTGCCTAAAAATTTATCTTTTTGGTTCAAAATTCTTTTTTGTGTTGAAAATTACTTTTTTGAACTGAAAATTTAGAAATTCCATTTTTGAATGTTAAATTTATCTTTCTTATTTGAAAATTTAACTATTTTCAAGAAAACTCATGTATTTTGTTCAAAATTTGTTTGTAGGAAATTAATATTCTTGGTTGAAAATTCAACTGTTTGGTTGAACGTTGAACCTCATTGTTAAAAATTGATTTTTTTGGATGTATGGATGTTTGATATATATATGTTGGATTTTTTATGATCTTTTTGGTTAAAAATTGAACTATTTCGTAAAAAATTATTTTTTTTGTTGGTAAAAAAATTAATTTTTTCATTTGAAAATGTAACCATTCCTGTTTTGGTTGAAAATTTATGTATTTGGTTGAAGATTCCTATTTTTTCGTAGAAAATTATTCTTCTTGGTTGAAAGTTTATATTTTTGGTTAAAAATTCAAAAATTTTGTTCAAAATGAATTCATCTGTTTTTGATTTAAAAGTAAAATCTGTCTTGGTTGAAATATCAATTATTACATTTTACCTTAAGATTGAATCTCTTTTTAGGTTAAAAGAGATTCTAGTTTGTAGAAAATGCTACTATTAAGTGAAAAAATAATTTTTTGTTTAAAGAAGATTTTTCATTTTAGTTGAAAATGCATCTTTTTCGTTAGAAATTTACTTAATTTGTTGAAAAATCCTTGTTTTGTTTTTGGTTTAAAATTTATTAATGAACTACAAATTTAACTATTTCAGTTGAAGATTTATCATTTTAGTTAAAAATTCATCTCTTTGGTTGAAAATTAAACAGTTTTATTGAAAAGTATTTTTTGTTGTTGAAATGTCAACTGTTTTTTTGAAAATTCGTCTTTTTGGTTGAGTTGAACTGTTTCTAATTTAAAATAAAAATCTTTTTTTGTTGAATTATAAACTAGCTGTTACATTTTTTCTCAGAAATTCATCTCAGGTTAAAAAATATTCTACTTTGTAGATAATTCCAAAATTCGATGAAAAAGTAATTTTTTTGGATGTTGAAAAATCATTGTCTTTCTGTTGAAAATTTATTATTTAATTGAAGATTTAACTATTATTCTGGTAATTCATCATTGTAGTTAAAAATTCGTTTTTTAGGTATAAATTTAATCTTCTTCTTTTTGAAAATTCAACAATTTAAAAAAAAACAATCCGCTATAATTGCCCCTCCCCCTTATATAATTTCTTATAAAAAATTCGTTGAATATCATCACAGTATGGTGGTCCTTCATGGTGGTCCCACCCTTCAATAAAGTGCAGACCTTAATCATTTCCAATTTTTATTGACACGGTTTGCTTAATTTCAAGAATTAGTGGAATCCGACTGAATAAGTTAAATCAGGCAAAAAAAAAAATAGAATTCGAAGAAAGGACTTGAGGGTCTCTTTATTACCCAGGTTCACAGAAAGTGGCGAAGACGAATCAGATTTACTGGAGTTGTCATAAGTTTAAAAGTGTCGCTTTTATAAAGTTACTAGTTAATTTTTTGTTATTTGTGTGCAATTTACGTAAAATTAACTAAATATACAAATAAAGTTTGCAAAAAATGTTTTTGAATTATGTAAAATATTTTAAATAATTAATATAATTTTTATCAGGTTCCAAAAACTTTTTTATGCCATCTTTGTGACATTGAGCTTTTTTTAGACGTAATTTTGCCTAACTTTGTAGGTTTTTGGGATGTTTAAGAAATGTTTTTATAATATATATAGGACATATTTTGATAAATTACCGATTACATCTTCGATGACAGTAAAAATTTCGGAAAGACATATTGCAGGGGAAAAAGTAGTCCAAAAAATCTTGTAGAAGCACAATATTATTAAATTGAAAAAGTTATTAAAGTACCGAATGAATTAAGAAAAAGAAAGAATTGCATATAATAAAAAGGACATTTTTTATTATTTTAAAGTATTTATTGATTTTCTTAATTCTTATTACATACATAGTACATATATTATCTTGTAAAAATGCAGTTGTTCAAAATTTTGAATGGTTTTGATTTTAATAAACACAACTAACCTCCTTACTGAAAGATCTAACTTTTCACACTTGTGTTAATATATGTAAACCATCATTATTTAAATATTTTATGAAATTTTATTTTTATAAGAACAATAGATTTTCTAACAATATAATATATAGATGAAGGGAATAATCATCGAGTACACTGCTATTGTCCATTTCAAAGATTTCAACCTATGTTCACAATTTTGTAATTTATTTTTAATGTTTGTTTCATAGCCTTAAATAATATATACTTAATGCTTTTTACTCAGAAAATACATCATAATTGTTTAGGTTAAAATATGTCAAGTATTGAACAATTAATGCTTCTTCACAATTTTCTAAACTAATTCTTTCCTGCTGAATTGAAAAATGGTTTGATCATTTCAAGTCATCGAGGAATATCATTATTGAAACTTTGCTAAAAAAAATCTATCTAATTTTAATTTTGCTTCAAAAATATTTTAACCCTCAAAGTATATAAATTAAAATCCGTATATTTTGTACTAAAATGTTCAATATGTTATAAAAACTGCATTAATCCAAGATAATAGATTTAATCATTCAATAATATTGGATAGCCAGCTACATGGTTTTATCCTTTGGGCACAGTCAATTTTAGTAAATTGAAAAAAATTAGCATTGAATCAATAAAATATCGGTTCGAATACGGGCGATACAATATTTTCATGATCCAAAAAAAATTTTCTTGTCTCAAAAAAATGTACTTGAATAAAATCAAGTTTCTTCAATCTAGAACACTTTTTTGAGACAAAAAATATTTTCTTAGATCAAGAAAATACAATATCTTCTGTATTCGTAAGGATATTTTCCTCATTCAATATGAATTCTTTTTCCGTATAGTTGATTGAATTATGATTTCAGAAGGTACTTTTTCCAAGTTCCAGTGATTGTTTTCAACATACTTTAAGCATGCACCACCAATATGAATTTTCTGTTATTTAAAAAAATATATTATATATATATATATACACATATATATATATACACACATACATATATACATATATACATATATATATATATGGTTAAAAGTTTGTCATAAGGACAACCGCAGGATTTCGCCGGGAGCGGGTGCTAATCTGAAAAATTGCACCCGCTCCCAGCGAAATCGCGGTAAAATTTCAGCTGTAACCACGTCTCACGACCGTGAGATAGGTGGTTACAGTCTGCGACGAACTCAATACGATGGTCCGGCAAAAGTCTCGTGCACCCTGAGGACACGGAGCGACCCAAGGACGACCGCCTTCTGCATTTTCCCCGCAAGTGTCTCAGCATTTTTTTGACAGGCAGGGATGCTTTTCAGGCTATTAACCAGTGAAACCTTGGCACTTCCAAGAGCGCCGATGATCAAGACGATTAGCTTAACAGAATATTCCGGGTATAACCGTCGCAACTCCCTTATAAGGTCTTTATACCTCTCTTTCTTTTCTTTCTCCTTGGCTGTGACGTTTTTGTCAGCTGGTGCCGAAAATTCGATAACGAACATGGTTCGTTTCTCGAAGTCAAGGAGAACTATGTCAGGCCTCGAGTGCGCAACAGAAACAATTGTCGAGAATATGAAGTTCCAGTATATGCGGCACTTCTCATTTTCGACAATTGACTCTATTTCTCTAGGAGCGTTTAGCGGAGAGGTATTTGGGCTAATGCCATAAGAGTGACAGAGATGGTAATAAAGCACTCTTAGTGCCGCATTGTGCCTTTGGATGTAGGTCGTTCCCGCATGAGTTGGACAACTAGATAGTATGTGTCCTAGATGCTCGGGGTGTGCATGACACGCTCTGCAACTATCATCGGGAATGTCTTGGCTCAAAATGTGGCGACGGTATGCTAGAGTGGAAATGACACCGTCTTGACATGCCAAAATGAAGCCCTCCGTGCCCGACTTCAATCCGGGTGATCTAAGGAAAGCAAACGTTAGCTCATACGACATCGACTGATCTTCCACATTTCTGTGGAAGATGCCGTGCATCCTCTTGTCGAGGAGCTGTTCGTGGAAGTTTTTCTCCTGTGCTTTCTTAATCCGGGCCTTCAGGAGTGAGTATTCAAGATGGATAAGATTTGATGCATTTTGCTCACCCCTAATATTGAAGTCAAGGCCGAGTGTTTCAGCAGCCTCCTCCGCTGCTTTGTACAGAAACGCCCCTTTTCCCACTTCTTCGTGTTTCCTGACCATTTTAAGAAGAGGGTCTTGTCCATTTGCAACTATATGTGCTGTACCCAGAATGAGTCTGTTGTGAAGACATTCAAGATTCAGTATTCCGCGACCACCTAGGCGGCGTGAGATGTAAAGTCGCGGAACAGAAGACTTAAGGTGCATGCTCTTGTTCATGTGCAAAACCTTTCGCGTCCCGATATCAAGGGATCTGAGTTCGTCCTTCGTCCATGGAACCACTCCAAATGAATAGAGTACTACCGGGACGGCAAGCATGTTCGTTGCAGATACTTTGTTTCTCGCCGACAGTTCGGAAGACCAAATCTGCCGGATGAGACGTTTGTATCTGCATCGGAGAGTATCCTTTATAGATGTCGCGTCCTGAATGCGGCTCTGTGGCACGCCCAGGTATGTATAGGTCTCTCCAGCGCAAAGGTGTCGTATAGCGCTTCTGTCAACGAGCTCAGGATCTTCGGGGATGCCATTAAGTTTTCCTTTCTTCAAATTAACCTTGGCGCATTTCTCTAACCCGAATTCCATTCCAATCTCTTGAGTGTACTCTTTGACAATTTTCAGAGCTAGATGTAGTTTCTCTTGATTCCTAGCATAGATCTTAAGATCATCCATGTAAAATACATGAGTGACCTTATGCTTTCGGTTTCCAGGTTTTCCGCAGAGATACCCTTCGGAATGGCGAAGTGCGAGAGATAGTGGCAATAATGTGAGGCAAAAGAGGAGAGGGCTCATGGTGTCGCCCTGAAATACACCTCTCTGAAAGGTGATACTGTTAGTGATCACACGATGTTTTCCAGATGAGATAGTAAATCTGGTTTTCCAAAGCGGCATTAATGTCTCTATGCACCTCACGATGTGTGGATGAACCTTTAGGCTTTCCAACAGACAGATGATAAGTCTATGGGAGGTTGAATCGAAAGCTTTCCGGTAATCAATCCAGGCCATCGATAGAAATCGCTGATAGTATGCTGCGTCTTTACAGACACATCTATCGATGAGCAAGTTCTCCCGACATCCCGCTACGCCTTTCTTTGAGCCACGTTGTTCATACATCTCTCGCCATACAGGTCCAATTGTCCGAACAATCCTATCATTTAGGATAGCTGTGAAGATCTTATACAGTGTGTTCAGACAAGTTATTGGCCTGTAATTCTTAGGGTCAGCTAAGTTGCCCGTCTTCGGCAGGAGCAGTGTGCGCCCTTCCACCAACCACCCCGGAATAGGCTCTTCCGACTTTAGATATGAGGTAAAAATTCGGGCCAGATGCTGGTGGGTTGAAGGAAACTTCTTCCACCAGAAGGTCTTGATGCCATCTGGTCCCGGAGCGGAATAGTTCTTCATGCCTCTTAATACGTTTTTCACCTCCTCGGTAGTGATAGGTGGGCATTCCTCCTCAGCTGTGATCAGGGCATTGCACAGCTCCTTGAAGCTGTTTATGTTCTTTGAGCCTTCTTTAAGTGGATGTTGGACTTCGTAGACTTCTCTCCAAAATGCTTCGACCTCCTCTGGTTTGGGCGGATGGTCGACAGTAACTGGAGGGTCTTGGAAGAGTCGAGATGGGTCAGACGAAAACTGTTGATTTTCTCTGACCCACCTCTCTCTCCGCTCTAGACTTCTCCTAGCGTCAGATAGTACTCGTATCCTGTCAACAATATGCTGCCTGATGGTCAGTAGCTTTGACTTGTTGATTGTGTGATGACGGATCCGCAGTTCGCGCGTGAACTGTCGAACCTTGGCAGTGAAAGTCCTGCCAGATGTTATGTAGTCAATCACACACTGAATGCGGGACGCGTACTGTCTTGCCCAGCCTATCTTTGTGCTAAGTTGATGCATTCGTCTTTTGGTCTTATGATCAACCGTTGGTTTTGTTTTACGGTTTGCATCTGCCAAAGTTCTCGCTGCATTGTACACACTACAATTGATAGTCCAGAGGTCGGATTCTTCGGAAAAATCTCCACGAAGCTCATCATCCAGTTCAGTCAGATCTTTGGGCTTGGGAGAAACCTGAATGTTGATGTTTCTCCGGGTCTTGAAGCATCGTTCTCCCTCTATTGGATGCCTGTTCGAGGCTGGTCTCAGTGTCGCCTCTCTTTCTCTGTTGCCGGCTTGTTCTGGCTGCGGTTGTGTAGGCGCTCCGCTTATATAACCCCTTTTCTAACTATCTGAAATTGTTGTGAAATATTTTTAATCTATCCGAAATCTTCGCGAAATATTTGAAATCTTTGTGAAATCCTTATGAAATCTTTGAAATCTTTGTGAAAGCTTTCTGATATCTTTGGAAATCTTTGCAAAATATTTGGTAATATTTGTGAAATTATTGAAATCTTTGGAAAATCATTGAAGTCTTTGTGAAATTTTTTTAATCTATCCAAAATCTTTGCGAAATATTTGAAATCTTTGGGAAATCATTGAAATCTTCGTGAAATTTTTCTAAAATCTTTTGAAATCTTTGCGAAATAATTAAATTATTTAAAAAAATTTTGATAATATTTGTGAAATTATTGAAATATTTGTGAAATCTTATAAATCTATTTGAAATCTGTGCTAAATATTTGAAATTTTTGTAAAATGTTTGTGAAATCTTTCTGATATCTTTGGAAATCTTTGCAAAATATTTGAAATATTTTTTAAATGTTTTGTAATATTTGTGAATTTATTGACATCTTTGGGGAATCATTGAAGTTTTTGTGAAATCTTTTTAATCTATCCGAAATCTTTGCAAAATTCTTAAAATATTTATAAAATATTTGGTGAAACAATTGTAATCTTCGTGAAATTTTTCTAAGATCTTTGGAAATCTTTGCGAAATATTTGGATTATTTTTAAAATGTTTGATAATATTTGTGAAATTATTGAAATCTTTGTGAAATCTTATAAATCTATCTGAAATATGTGCTAAATATTTGAAATTTGTTTTAAATCTTTGTGAAATCTTTCTGATATTTTTGGAAATCCTTGCAAAATATTTGAAATGTTTTTGAAATATCTGAGAACATTTTTGAAATCATTGAGATATTTGTGAAATCTTTGGTAAATCATTAGAATCTTGATGTAATCTTTGGAATCTATCTGAAATCTTTGCGAAATATTTGAAATCTTTGTGAAATCTTGAGGGAATCATTGAAATCTTCGTGGAATTGTTCTGAAATCTTTGGAAATCTATGCGAAATATTTGAATTATTTTAAAAATGATTGATAATATTTGTGAAATTATTGAAATCTTTGTGTAGTCTTTGAAAAATCATTGAAGACTTTGCGAAATCTTATTAATCTATCCGAAATCTGTGCTAAATATTTGAAATTTTTGTGAAATCTTTTTTCAATCTTTCTGATATCTTTGGAAATCTTTGCGAAATATTTGAAATATTTTTCAAATATTTGGTGATATTTGTAAAATTATTGAAATCTTTGGGAACCCATTAAAGTCTTTTTACTTCCTTTTTAATTTATCCGAAATCTTTAAAATATTTATGAAACCTTTGGGAAATCATTAGAATCTTGGTGCAATCTTTGAAATCTATCTGAAACATTTGAAATCTTTGTGAAATCATTGAAATCTTCGTGAAATCTATCTAAAATCTTTGCAAATCTTTGAAAATTTTTTGAAATATCTGATAATATTTGTGAGATCATTGAGATATTTGTGAAATTTTTTGGAAATTATTGAAATCTTTGAGCCTTCTTTGAAATCTATCTGAAATTTTTAATCTTTGAAATCTTTGTGAAATCTTTCTGATATCTTTGGAAAGCTTTGAAAAAGATTTGAAATATTTTGTAATATTTGTGAAATTATTGAAATCTTTGGGAAACCATTGAAGTCTTTGTAAAATCTCTTTAATCTATTCGAAATCTTTATGAAATCTTTGGGAAATCATTGAAATCTTCGTGCAATCTTTGAAATATATCTGAAATCTTTGAGAAATATTTTAAATCTTGGCGAAATCTTCGAAATCTTTGGGAAATCATTAAAATATTTGTAAAATCTTTCTGAAATCTTTGGAAATCTTTGCGAAACATTTGAAATATTTGAGAATATTTGTGAAATTATTGAACTCTTTCTGCGCACTTTAAAATCTATCTGAAATTTGTATGAAATATTTTTAATCTATCCGAAATCTTCACGAAATATTTGAAATTTTTGGGAAATCATTCAAACCTTTGTGAAATCTTTCTGAAAATTTTGGAAATCTTTGCAAAATATTTAAAAGATTTTTAAAATATTTGGTAATATTTGTGAAATTATTGAAATATTTGGAAAACCATTGAAGCCTTTGTGAAATATGTTTAATCTATCCGAAATCTTTTGAAAATCATTGGAAACTTCGTGCAATATTTGAAATTTATCTGAAATCTTTGCAAAATATTTGAAATCTCGGGGAAATCATTGAAATCTTCGTGGAATCTTTCTGAAATCCTTGCGAAGTATATTAAATATTTTTAAAATATTTGATAATATTTGTAAAATTATTGAAATCTTTGTGAAATGTTGCTGATATCTTTGAAAATCGTTGACGAAGGGAAGGGAAGGGAAAGGTCTGTCGCACCCTATCCCTTTCCCAGCTTTATGATTTCTTTACAAAAATTTTCAGAAATATTATGTTTGAAAATTTATGATCAAAATGTCTTTTCTATTCATGCGTTAACTTTGAATTATGTCGATGAAAAAAGTTTTCCTGTTTGAAACAGATATTTAAAATATTATAAATGAGCATAACTTCCTTAATCTTCAATAAAGTGTATTATTATTATAGATCAATCGATTTGCCTCGAATCAAGGAATCTTTTCCGTTCTTGCATCAATTTTAAATTATGTTAATGAAAAAAGTTTGACTATAAAAATCCGTATTTTCAAATATTATGCATTACCATAGCTTCCTTACTCTTCAAGAAAATGTATTAATATTATAGGTCAATTGATTCATCTCAAATCAACACATCTTTTCGGTTCTTGCATCAACTTTGGATTATGTTAATGAAAAAAGTTTTACTATAAAAAACCGATTTTCAAAATGTATAAATTACCATAACTTCCCTACTCTTTAATAAAATGTATTAATATTGTAGGTCAATCGATTCGTCTCGAACCAAGGAATCTTTTATATTCTTGCATCAACTTTAAATTATGATGAAGAAAAAAGTTTTACTATAAAAAACCGTGTTTTGAAATATTATGCATTACCATAGGTTCCTTACTCTTCAAGAAAATGTATTAATATTATAGGTCAATTGATTCGTCTCAAATCATCACATCTTTTCTGTTCTTGCATCAACTTTGAATTATGTAAATGAAAAAAGTTTTACTATAAAAAACTGATTTTAAAAATATATAAATTACCATCACTTCCCTACTCTTTAATAAAATGTATTAATATTATAGGTCAATCGATTCATCTCGAACCAAGGAATATTTTTTTTCCTGCATCAACTTTGAATTATGCTAATGAAAAAGTTTTACTATAAAAACCCGATTTGTAAAATATTACGGAATGCTAAAAAAAAATGCAATAAATATTTTTAGAAATCCTTCGGTCAGTTTCAAGATATTAGTGGTGAAAATAAGCCTTTCAAATTTCATCAATTTATCTGCAAACCGTTTTCAAGTTATCGTGTTCAAAAAAAAGTGTGACATCCACACACATACACTCATCCACACACACACATCCATATGAGGAAGCAAAACATTTGATAATATTTGTGAAATTATTGAAATCTTTGTGAAATCTTTGAAAAAATCGTTGAAGTCTTTGTGAAATCTTATAAATCTATCCGAAATCTGTGCTAAATATTTGAAATATTTTTGAAATATTTGGTAATATTTGTGAAATGCTTGGAAAATCATTGAAATCTTAATGAAATCTTGGGCAACATGAATTTTATACCTGTATTTATTATTTACTATTTATTGTTCATGTATTATTTATGATTTATGTAGAAATTGTCACATAGTTTAATATTATTATACTATGTTTTTTTGAAAATTATCGTTGCTTCCTCATAGAGGAAGCTTTGTAATGGTAACATTTTCCAAAAATTTTAAATTCATTTAATTGAAACTTCCTCAATTTAAAAATGTCTAATACAATGTTCTAAGTAATTGTCCAGATGTGTGTTGCACTTTTTTAAAGCACTTAATAATATTTTAAAAATCGGTTTTTTATAGTAAAACTTTTTTCGTTCACATAATTCAAAGTTGATGCAAAAATATAAAAGATTCCTTGATTCGAGACGAATCGATTGACCTATAATATTAATACATGTTATTGAAGAGTGAGGAAGCTATGGTAATGCATAATATTTGAAAATACGGTTTTTTATAGGAAAACTTTTTTCTTAAATATAATTCAAAGTTGATGCAAGAATATAAAAGATTCCTTGGTTCGAGACAAATAAATTGACCTACAATATTAATACATTTTATTAAAGAGTAGGGAAGTTATGGTAATTTATTGTATATTTTTAAAATCGATTTTTATACTAAAAATTTTCTCATTCTCATAATTTGAAGTTGATGCGAGTATAGAAAAGTTTTGTTGATTCAAGACGAATAGATTGACCCATAGCATTGATATATTTTATTGAAGAGTAAGGAAGCAATGGTAATGCATAATATTTGAAAAGACGATTTTTTATGGTAAAATTTTTTTCACTAACGTAATTCAAAATTGATGCAACAGCGGAAAAGATTTCTTGATTCGAGGCAAATTGATTGATCTATAATATTAATACACTTTATTGAAGATTAAGGAAGTTATGCTCATTTATAATATTTGAATCATATGTTTCAAAAAGAGAAACTTTTTTCATCGACAATAATAATTCAAAGTTGACGCATGAATAGGAAAGATTTGTTGATCATTCATTTTCTAAACAAAATAATTCTGAAAATTTTTGTAAAGAAATCATAAAGCTGGAAGTGGCATAGAGTGCAACAGAACTTTTCCCTTTTCCAGCTCGAAAAATTATAATTTCGGATACAAAATTTTATTTGTCTGATTTGTCTTTATTTTTAAAAATTTGTTGTATTATTTTGTAATTTTGTATTGTTGGTAAATATCTATTTTTAAATTGATCAAAATGAAGACTTTGGTTTGTCTATTGTTAAAAAAAATAAGTGATGCTTCTCAGGGCTGCCACATATGCCACAGCCTAATTTATTTGAAAAAAGGCAAAAAGTGACCTATTTAAACCAAAAAAGTGACCGAAAGTGAATAATTTCTAACCGAAAAGGTGAAAAAGTTATAAGTTTAAAAGTGTTGCTTTTATAAAGTTAATGAATGGGTACCAAGGCGTGAATATGTAGGGCAGCCAAGCGGCTATGCTTTGTGATGCAGATAACTCGGCTAATAAAGCTAAGCTAAGTAAGTGCACATGCGTACTTGGCCAAGTGCTCGAAAGTCCGACTGTGCAAAATGTAAATGTTCATTCGATTCGTAGGAATGCGTGTGTAAACAAAGAAACCGCGACGGTACCGAGCAAATACAATGGAAATCTGCATTCGTTTTCACCACAGGGAAAATCGCGCCAGAAGGTCGAAGATTCTCCAACTTGATTCGATATAGTGGTCATTCAATGTCACTTGCCTCAAAAGTGGTAAAAATTCCCAAATTTATCAACCGAAATTGAGAAAAAATTTGGAAAATTCTCTGAATGAACTGTGTTAATCTATAAAATTAAATTTATTCAGAAAAAAGATCTTCTCCTATCGCTTCGCTGGGATTTGAACGCCAGGTCAACTGATTGCCGGTCAGGTGCTCTAACCACTAAGCTACTAGAGAAATCGGAAGAAGAATCCTTTTTCTGAAACACGCTTTATTTTGCAAGATGTTATGTTTTAATACAAGTCAATTTTGATTAGGAATCAGTATTATCATCGGAGATGGTAAAGATCAATCAGAAGAGAAATCTTTTCACACACAGTGAAAATGGAAATCTACAATATCGATCAAAGTTATCTCATCTAATACAGAAAATCTTTGACGTCTTCTCAGACAAGATAGAGCTATGAATTTAGAAAAATTGTAATTAAATTCATTCAGAAAAAAGATCTTCTCCTATTGCTCCGCTGGGATTCGAACGCTAGACCAACTGATTGCCGGTCAGGTGTTCTAACCACCAAGAGAAGATCTTTTTTCTGAATACCGTTGATTACAATTTTTTTAAATTTATAGTTCCATCTAGTCTGAGAAGACGTTAAAGATTTTCTGTATTAGAGGAGACAACTTTGATCGATATTGTAGATTTCCATTTTCACAGTGTGTGAAAAGATTTCTCTTCTGATTGATCTTTACCATCTCCGATGATAATACTGATTCCTAGTGAAAATTGAGTTGTCTTAAAACATAATATCCTGCAAAATAAAGCGTGTTTCAGAAAAAGGATTCTTCTTCCGATCTCTCTAGTAGATTAGTGGCTAGAGCAACTGACCGGCAATCAGTTGACCTGGCGTTCGAATCCCAGCGGAGCGATAGGAGAAGATCTTTTTTCTGAATAAATTTAATTTTATAGATTAACACAGTTCTATATACGAATAAAAAAGTTTCTTGAACCAAAAGAACTGTCTTCTTGGATATACATGAAAATTTGGTTGTGTCAAACAAACTTTGGTTGATTTAACCAAATATTTGATTGACACAACAAAATATTTGATTGACCCAAAACAATTTTTTTGTTGAATGAACCATATACGCCTTGTGCCAGAAGATTTGGGTCAAACAACGAACAAATTTAGTTGGGTCAACCAAATATTATGTTGACCCTATAGTAACCATATTCTATGGTTGAACCAACAAAAATTTGGTTGATTCAAGCAAATCGTTTTCCGAATGTATGAAAATTATTTCTTTATTTTATTTTAGAGGTTGGCCGCAAAACTTAATTTTCTGCAAACAAGATGATTTAAAAAAAACTTGAATTTAAAAAAAAAAATTTAATTGTCAGCAAAATAGTTCAGTTTTTGACAAAAAGATGAACTTTTAAGAAAATAGTTCAATGTTCAACGAAATAATTCAATTTTTAACAAAATAGTTTAATTTTTAACCAATTTGTTGAATTTTCAACCAACAAAGATAAATTTTCAATGAAAAAGTCAAAATTTAAAGCAAAAATAAAGCTTCAACCAAAAACAGTTGCATTTTCAAAAAAATAGTTGAATTTTTAACATAAGAAAACAATTCTTTAACCAAACAGTTGCATGACCAAATATTTGAACTTTGAAGCAAAGGAGACAAATTTGTAACAAAATATTTTTTTTAACCAAATGGTTGAATTTTTAATAAAAAAAGAATAAACTTCAACCACGAACTGTTGTATTGTCAACCAAATAGTCAAATTTTCAACAATAAATTAAATTTTTTACAAAAAGGTTACATTTTTTAAACAAAATAATTAAATTTTCTACAATCCTCAATAAAATCCTCAATAAAAAATGTAATAGTTAAATATCCAGTACAAACAGTTAAATTTAAAAAATGAATTTTCAATAAAATAATAAAATTTCCAACCAATAAAAAAATTTTCAATCTATAGGGAAAAAAATAAAAAAAACGAATTTTCAACAAAAAATACATGACTTTTTAACAAAATCGTTGAATTTTTAACAAAATAAATAAATTTTTAACAAAATAGTTAAATTATCAACTAAAATGATGAACCTTCAAAAAAATATGTTTAACAAAGAAGTTTCACTTTTAAACAAGTAGTTGAATTTTCAATTAAAAAATTATTAATTCTCTACCAAAAATATAATATAGTTGATATTTCAACCAAAAAAAGATTTTAATTTTAAATTAAAAATATCATATTTAACAAAATATATGAATTCTCAACGAAAAATATTTATTTAATATTATCTAATTTAAATTTAAATTTTATTTAATATTTTATTTTCAGGAATTCTATACATTAATGTAAAAGTTGATATTGCAAAGAAAAAAATATTTGAATTTTAAATAAAAAACAGTTGAATTCAATCAAAAGTTCAACAATTAATTGTTGAATTTTCAACCGACAAAGATAAATTCTCAACAAAAAATGTCATAGTTAAATTTTTATCAAGAAAAGCTAAATTTAAATAATAAAAAAAAATTCTTTAAAGAAGCAGTTTTATTTAAAAAAAAAACATGATTTTTTCAAACAAAATCGGTGAATTTTTAATAATATAATTAAAATTTCAACAAAATAGTTGAATTTTCAACTACGATGATGAATCTTGAAAAAAGAAATATTTTCTACAAATAAGTTCCATCTTTCAATCAATTAGTTTAATTTTCAATCAAAAAATATTAATTCTCAACGAAAAATATAAAAGTTTATATTTCAACCAAGAAAATATTTTAATTTTAATTAAAAAACAGTCAAATTTAACCAAAAAAGAGATGAATTTTTAACCGGGGAAGATTTTTCATTCAAGACATAGAAAATATATCAACCAAATTATTGAATTTTGAACCCGAAAAGAAGAATTTTTAACAAAAAAGTTAATTTTCAACCAAATAGTTAAATTTTAATCTAAAAACGATCAATTTTCCACCAAAAATCGAACAGTTAAATTTGATGTTCAAAAAATTGATTTTCAACCAAAGAGATAGATCTTCAACTAATAAAATAAAATTTTCAACAAAATAATTCAACTTTTAACCGCAAGTACTAGAATTTTTAATTAAAAATAATTATTTAACAAAAAATGCATTTGCAGCAAGAATAGTTAAATTTTCAATTAAGAAAATTAATTTTTAAACGAAAAAAAAACGGATTTTTGAAATAATAGTTCAATCTTCAATCAGTAAAATGAATGTTTAACAAATTATTTCAACTTTTAACCAAGTAGTTGAATTTTCAACCAAAAATGATGAATTCTCAATTAAAAATTTAATAGTCGAATTTTCAACTACTAACGCTTAATTCTCAACCAAAAGTGGATTATTGAAATTTTCAGGTAAGAAAATTAATTTTTAATAAAAAAAAAGAGTTGACCCTACATCACAAATCGTCACAAAATTCCATAAAGAGGAAACCATCTAATTAGTTGTACAATATTATCGAATAGAATAAACGAATTTTAATTTTAATATTTTAAAGTCCTAGAAATGCTAAGATCATGCGTAATTCATTTTTCAAAAAAGGACTCATGTTTTGTTCGCTCAATTCTCAGTTCTTTAATTTTTTTTAAAACTGATAAAAAAATTTTTGTAAGAAGCAAAGGAATACCGAGAAAAAAAGGTAGGCCTAATTTTGCTGTAATCTTATTTTTGCCAAGTCTTACATCATCATTTATGTACTTTTCTTTTGTTTAACAACTCATTGTAAAAAATGTCGGGAATATTCCCAACAATTTTTTTAAAAGTAACTTTACCAGTATAATGTGGGAAATAATCGAAAATAAAATAGGGAATTTTTCCTCAACTACTGGTCACAGTTTTCCTGATGAAATGAAAAACAATATGTTCTCAGCATTTATTGGAAGAAATGTTTATTTAGTTCATAAAAAAATGGATCATTTTAAGTTAATACTTCCTTCGATGGTACATTTCTGATTTGCAGGATTCAGTAGTTCAGGACAAATGAATGTTGCAATTGTCATCATTGTTATATATAGTTCATCATAGTTATTTTGTTTATCTCGATAAAATAAAAAAAAACTATTATATATATATATATATTTTTAAGATAAGATAATTGAATATTGGCTATTATTTGTATAATGAAAGTTCATTTTTTATTTAAAATACATCTATTACAATTATATAATTTTTTAAAATTTTTGTGATGTTGTGAAATGAGTATCTGAATTCAATTTTCAAAATTATGTGTACATATGTTTGAACTTTTTCGAGAATTAGTATATAAGGTGATTAATAATTCAAATTTTCAGAAATGAAATTACAAGTTCAAAAAAAAAACTATTATAATAATATTATATTAAATTATCATTATTTCAAGTAACCTGTGACCAAATGGTACATTTATATTTTTGTATATCAACTATTCCAATTTTTTAAACAATGCTTCTATTTTACTAGGTCACTAAAGCCAAACACTTGAAAATTTACCGAACTCGTCATGGAATTTTCCCGAACACGTTTGGTAATTTTCTCGTAAATTTTTTTACCGCGTCCGTAAGGAATGTTTCTATAATTCGCAATTTAGAGGAGCTGAAGCGTGTAAAGTAATATTTAAAAGGATATTAGTGCTGATGAGGTTTTAAGGCGATTAGGGGTATTATCTGCGGTGAGTGCAGAGTTTATGAAACTGACCCTTCTTTTCCATTTTTATTGGCCATTTTTTAGCATTCTTGGTCCCGGTCCTTGAATATAGCCGTAAGTCGTAAGAGTTGGTCTGGCAACGAGTAAGGATTACATGGAGATAAAGATTGCGCACCCAGGAAAAAGAGGGCAATATGTACCCAGGTCACGTTCAATGTGCCTGCCAGCTAAGCAGGTTTCAAACGATCGTACTGTTTTATGCTGTGGTACATTATGGTTAAACTATTGGTCGTCAAAATTCATATTTTACTAGCAGAAAGTTACCCGGCGTTGCCCGGGCAAATCCAAGTATATCTTTTCAAAGTTTGACACGAAAAAATAATATAAGACTTTTTTTTGTAGGTGATTCTAAGACCAATCTATTTAGATTATTAAATTTTCCAACTAGGAAAAGAAAACATCATATCTAAATACATTTCTGAAAAATTGCTAAAATTCAATGATATTTTACTAAAATTTTGAAATAAAAAGAAAGATTTCTTACAAGAAAATTGAGGCAAAAATATGCAAACTCAATTTAAAGAAGTCTTTAGTTGTTAATGAGCAAACCTTGCAGATTGGAAAGAATCTTATGTTTAGTGTCTCCATTTAAAAAATTTTTAATTAAGATTGAAAAGAATTACATTTTATCACGAATAATTTTTGCAAAATGAGCAGGAAAAAGATTCATAATTAAAAAATAATATTCCAAAACAACCTCATTTTTCGGCTCGTTAGAGACAAGGATAACATAATGAAAAAAGAGGGAGAAAAAGGGAAAAAGTCAACCAAAAACAAACCTCTCACTTTTTTTTTTAACCTTCAAGATTAAGAAAAATGTCTTATTATTTATGTTCATTTTTAAACTGAGAAAAATTCCAGATTATTGTTAAATAACAGTCAAAATGGTATTTTTACAATAAAAGAAAAATAACAATTGTTGCATATTTTCATTGCAATATTTACATTCAAATAATAATTTTGAAAACCAAAACTTACCACAACCTGTTAATCTTTGCTAGTTCTATTAAAAATCAACTATTTTTTGAAATTTTTGTTGTAAATTAACTTTTTTAATTGAAAATTGAACTATTCCATGTTTCATTTAACATTTATATTGAAAATTCAGCTATTTGGTCGAAAATTTCTGTATTTTTTTGAAACTTTCTTTTGTGGTAGAATATCTTAATCTTCTTGGTGACTAATACACTTTGTTTGTGGTAAATTCATTTATTTTGTTAAAAATTGATGTTTTTTGGTAGAAAATTAATCTTTTTGGTGGACAATTCATTTTTTGTCTGAACATTAGATTTTTTACTGAAAATTTAACTATTCCCTTTTTTTGTCAAAAATTCAACTATTTTGTTGAAAATTCATCTATTTTGTCGAAATTTTTTTTTTTGTACAAAATCCTTTCTTTCAATTGAAAATTCAAATATTGGGTTAAAAATTCATTTTTTTTTGTTGAAGATTCCTTTACAAATTTAAAATTTGTTTCAAAATTCATGTATTTAAAAAAAATTATTATTCTTGGTTGAAAATTCATTTTTGTGATTGAAAATTCATTTTTTAAAATTAAAAATTAATTTTGTAACTGAAAATGTAACTATTATATTTTTCGTCCAAAATTTATATTTTTTGATAGACATTTAATCTTCTTGGTTGAAAATTCATATGATTGGTTGAAAATTCATTTATTTTGTTGAAAATGTATCTTTTTTTGGTAGAAAATTCATTTTTGGGTTAAAAATTTAACTATTTTGTTGAAAATTCATCTATTTTGTTGAAAATTTGTTTTCTTTTTTGGTACAAAATCCTTTCTTACAATTGAAAATTCAACTATTGTGTTAAAAATTCTTTTTTTTTGAAGATTCATTATTTTAGTTAAAAAATAATTTTTTCGCTTAAAAATTTAACTATTTTGTTGAAAATTCGTTTTTTTTTGTGAAACTGAATTTTTATAATTTCTTCACTTGAAAATTCAGCTTTAGGGTTAAAAATTCATTTTTTTTGTTGAAGATTGATTATTTTAGTTAAAAAATAATTTTTTTGCCTCAAAATTTAATTATTTTGTTGAAAATTCGATTTTTTTTGTGAAACTGAATTTTTCTAATTTCTTCACTTGAAAATTCAGCTTTTCGACTAATTAACATTTTTGGTTGAAAATTCCTTTACGAATTAAAAATTTGTTTCAAAATTCATGTATTTAAAAAAAATTATTATTCTTGTTTGAAAATTCATTTTTGTGATTGAAAATTAGTTTTTTTAAATTACAAATTAATTTTGTAACTGAAAATTTAAATATTATATTTTTCGTCGAAAATTTATATTTTTTGATAGACTTTTAATCTTCTTGGTTGAAAATTCATATGATTGGTTGAAAATTCATTTATTTGGTTGAAAATGTATCTTTTTTTTGTAGAAAATTCATCTTTTGGGTTGAAGATTCATTTTTTTGGTTAAAGATTCATTATTTTAGTTAAAAATAAGATTCTTTAGTTAAAAATTTAACTATTTTGTTGAAAATTTGTTTTCTTTTTTGGTACAAAATCCTTTCTTACAATTGAAAATTCAACTATTGTGTTAAAAATTCTTTTTTTTTCGAAGATTCATTATTTTAGTTAAAAAATAATTTTTTTGCTTAAAAATTTAACTATTTTGTTGAAAATTCGTTTTTTTTTTTCGTGAAACTGAATTTTTCTAATTTCTTCACTTGAAAATTCAGCTATTGAGATGAAGATTAATATTCTGGACTAATTAACATTTCTGGTTGAAAATTCTTTTACAAATTTAAAATTTGTTTCAAAATTCATGTATTTAAAAAAAAATATTATTCTTGGTTGAAAATTCATTTTTGTGATTGAAAATTAGTTTTTTAAAATTAAAAATTAATTTTGTAACTGAAAATGTAATTATTATATTTTTCGTCCAAAATTTATATTTTTTGATAGACATTTAATCTTCTTGGTTGAAAATTCATATGATTGGTTGAAAATTCATTTATTTTGTTAAAAATGTATCTTTTTTTGGTAGAAAATTCATCTTTTGGATTGAAGATTCATTTTTTTGGTTAAAGATTCATTATTTTAGTTAAAAATAAGATTCTTTAGTTAAAAATTGAACTATTTTGTTGCAAAATTAATCTATTTTGTTGAAAATTTGTTTTCTTTTTTGGTACAAAATCCTTTCTTACAATTGAAAATTCAACTATTGTGTTAAAAATTCTTTTTTTTTGAAGATTCATTATTTTAGAAAAAAAATAATTTTTTCGCTTAACAATTTAAATATTTTGTTGAAAATTCGTTTTTTTTTGTGAAACTGAATTTTTCTAATTTCTTCACTTGAAAATTCATCCATTGGGTTAAAAATTCATTTTTTTTGTTGAAGATTTGTTATTTTAGTTAAAAAATAATTTTTTTGCTTACAAATTTAACTATTTTGTTGAAAATTCGTTTCTTTTTGTGAATCTGAATTTTTCTAATTTCTTCACTTGAAAATTCAGCTATTAAGATGAATATTAATATTCTGGACTAATTAACCTTTTTGGTTGAAAATTCCTTTACAAATTAAAAATTTGTTTCAAAATTCATGTATTTAAAAAAAATTATTATTCTTGGTTGAAAATTCATTTTTGTGATTGAAAATTAGTTTTTTTAAGTTAAAAATTAAATTTTTAACTGACAATTTAACTATTATATTTTTCGTCGAAAATTTATATTTTTCGATAGACATTTAATCTTCTTGGTTGAAAATTCATATGATCGGTTGAAAATTCATTTATTTTGTTGAAAATGTATCTTTTTTTTTGTAGAAAATTCATTTTTTTGGTTAAAGATTCATTATTTTAGTTAAAAATAAGATTCTTTAGTTAAAAATTCAACTATTCTGTTGAAAATTAGTTTTTTTGTTGAAAATGAATTTTTTTACTGAAAATGTGGCTATTCCATTTTTTTCCACGTAAAATGTATTTCAGTAATTTTTCTAAATTACTCATCCTGTATTGTTTAGTGTGATATGATATTAGTTTAAAAGATTATTATTACTTCAAATTTTCAGAAAAATATAAAGTAAAAATTATTTGAATATTTCAATGAAAATAATAGTTTGATGCTTTTGATGTTGCAAACTGTTTAATTAATTATTAGCTGATTAATTTTGTTCATAATACTAAATTACATAAAGATTGAATTTAAATTGTTTTTTAATTAAGTAGCACAAATTTATTATTTACTTTAAGGTTATGTAATTGAATATGGACTATTATTTTTATAATAAAGGTTTATTTTTTCTTTAAAATACCTCTATTACAATTATATACTTTTTTAAAATTTGTTGGTGATGTTGTGAAATGAGTATCTGAATTTAATTTTCGAAATTATGTATACATATATTTTAATTTTTTTTTCAAATCAATTTAAAAGATTATTAATAAATTAAATGTATAGAAATGAAATTTCAAATTTAAAGAAACATATAATGTAAACATAATTAGAATTTTTCAATGAAAATAATTGTGTAATGATTTGCATATTGTGGACTGATTAACTAATTATTAACTTATATAATAGATATATAATTGAATATTGGATTTAATTTGTGTAATAAAAGTTTAATTTTATTTAAAATACCCCTATTCCAATGACATGATTTTTCAAACGTTTCTGATATTGTGAAATGAGTATCTGAATTTAATTTCCAAAATTATATGTCAATATGTTTTAATTTTTGTGAAAGAAGTATAAAAGGTTTCTAATAATTCGAAATTTCGGAAATGAACGTGAAAATTAAAAAAAAAAAAATCAAAGTAAAAATTATGTGAATGTTTGAATGAAAAGTATAGTTTAATGCTTTTTATGTTGTGAACAGATTAATTGATTATTAGCTAATTCTTTTTTTTCCAACAATATTAAGTTATTTAAAGATTGAATTTGAATTTTTTTCTATTAAGTGATATAAATTCATTATTTATTTTAAGGTTGTGTAATTGAATATTGGCTATAATTTGTATAATTAAAGTTCATTTGTGTTTAAAATACCTCTATTCCAATTATGTAATTTTTGCGATGTGAAATGAGTATCTGAATTCTGATTTCAAAATTATATGTATTTTAATTCTTAATTTCAATTTTTTATAAAATTATTTTAAAAGGTTATTAATAATTCAAATTTGCAGAAAAATATGAGGTGAAAATTATTCGAATGTTTTGATGAAAATAATTGTTTAATGCTTTTTATGTTGTGAACAGATTAATTAATTATTGGCTGTTTACTTTTTTTACAATATTGAATTACATAAAGATTGAATTTTAATTGTTTTCTATTAAGTAACATAAATTAATTTTTTACTTTAAGATTATGTAATTGAATATTGGCTATTATTTGTATAATGAAAGTTCATTTTTTATTTAAAATACATCTATTACAATTATATAATTTTTTTAAATGTTTGTGATGTTGTGAAATGAGTATCTGAATTCAATTTTCAAAATTATGTGTACATATGTTTTAACTTTTTCGGAAATTAGTATATAAGGTGATTAATAATTCAAATTTTCAGAAATGAAATTAGAAGTTTAAAATAAAATAAAAAGGTAAAATTATTTGAATGTTTCAATGGAAATAATTGTTTGATGCTTTTCTGTTGTAAACTGATTAATTAATTATTAACTGATTCTGTTAAAACTTCCAACTGTCTGGAGTTAGTTTAAACGGTTATTAATAAATTAAAATTTCAGAAATGGAATTAAAAATTTATATTTTTTTTTACACAAATTTACACAAATTTACACCAACCATACACTTAGAAGATCAATAATGTTAATGCAAAAAAAATTGTTTCTTAATATATTTTAAACACTTTTTAAGTGTTTTTTCAAGTCACAAAAATATAAATTTTTAATCGAAAAAATGAATTTTAAAACTAAAATGATGAATTTTCAATCAAAAATATGAATTTTTAACCAAATAGTTAGTTGAATTTTCAACCAAAAGAATAGTTACATCTTCAATCCAAAAAACTAATTTTCAACTAAAAAGAAACGAATTTTCAACGAAAGAAATTAATTTTTAATCACAATGATTAATTTTCGACTAAAAATATAAATTTTTGACCAAATAGTGGAATTTTCAACCTGAAAGATGAATGTTCTATTAACAAAGAAACGAAATTTTAACTAAATAGTTTTTTAAAAGAAAAAAATGATTTTTCAACATAAAATAGAAGAATTAAATTCTCAGTTAAAACAATCAATTTTCAACCAAAAAAATAAATTCTTAATAAAATAATTCAATTTTCAACCAAATAGTGGAATTTTAAACCTAAAAGATGAATGTTCTATCAACAAAAAAACGAATTTTCAACTAAATAGTTCTTTTTCAACAAAACAAATGAATTCTTTAAAAAAATAGAATAGTTAAATTTTCTACAAAAAATGGAATAGTTCAAGTGAATTTTTGACCACATACATGAATTAGTTGAATTTCCAGTTAGTAAAATAAATTTTCAGTAAAAAAAGACACGATTTTCAACAAATAGTTCAATTTTCACCTAAAACAGATGAATTTTCAACTAAAAAATAGAACTGAAAATTTAACAATTCCATTTTTTGTTGAATTAAATTATTTAAAAATAAATAAATTAATAAAATAAGATAAATAAATAAATATTCATTTTATTTGTTAAAGATTGAAATATTTTGTTGAAAATTCGTCTTTTTTAGTAGAATTAAACTGTTTTTTTTTCTAAAAATTAAAATCCTTTTTGGTAGAAAATTCAACTATTATGGTAGAAATTAGTTTTTTATCGGTTAAAAAGTAATCGTTTTAACTACAAATTTAACTATTTCATTTCTGGTTGAAAATTAATACTTTTTAGTTGAAAATTGATATTTTTATTTGAAAATTCATGTATTTTGTAAAAAAAATCTTCTTTTAATTTTATAATTTAGATTATTTAAATTATTTTATAATTTAAAATCGTAGAAAATTAATCTTCTCCGTTTTAAATTAATTTTTTGTGTTGAAAATTCGACTATACTTGCTTGAAGGTCTATTTTGTTAAAAATTCATTTTTTTGTTGAAGATTCATCTGATTGGTTGAAAATTGAACTATTTTGTTGAAAATTCATCTTCCTGGCTTTAATTCCATTTTTTTACATAAAAGAAAAATTTTTTTTGTTTGAAACTTCAACTATTAAATTTTTCATTGAAAATTCATCATCTTTCGTTGAAAATTTAACTACTTGGTCAAAAGTTGAACTACTTTGTTAAAAATTCATTTTATTGGTTGAAGATTTAAATATTTTGTTGAAATTTTTTTTTTTTTTTTTTTTTTTTGGTTAAAAATTCTCTTTTTAACTGAAAATGTAAATCTTCCATTTTTTGGTGAAAATTGATATTTTTTAGTTGAAAATTGAACTATTTTGTTAAAAAATGGTCTTTTTTGGTTGAATTAACCTGTTTCTTATTTCAATTGAATATGTTTTTTTGTCGACATTTTAACAATTACATTTTTCTTTGAGAATTCATTTTTTTTTGTTTAAACTTCAACTACTTGATTGATAGTTGAACTACTCTGATAAATTTTTTTTTTGGATTTAAAATTCATCTCTTTGGTTGAAAATGTAATTATTTGGTAGAAAATTCGTTTTTTAGTTGTTAAAAAATAATTTTTCTTGGTTTCAATTTTTCCTCTTTTTTTTCAGATTGAAATATTTTATTGAAAATTCAATTTTCTTCTTTCAAAATTAATTTTTTTAACTGAAAATTTAACTATTCCATTTTTGGTTGAAAATTGATCTATTTTAGTTTCCTGATTACAAATGTTTCATTTTGTTAGCTCAGAATTCAACTATTTTGTTCACAATTAGTTTTTCTTTTGCTGAAAATTAATTTTTTTTTAATATTCTCAATTTTAGTTGAAAATTTATCTCTTTGGATCAAACTTCGTTTTTTTTGCTGGAAATTATTATTTTTTAACTGGAAATTGGACTATTCCATCTCTGGTTGAAAATTAATATTTTTTAGTTGAAAATTGATCTTTTTATTTTAAAATTCATGTATTTTGTAAAAAAAAATAATCTTTTTTGGTAGAAAATTAATCTTCTTGGGTTTAAATTCATTTCTTTGGTTGAAAATTCGACTATACTTGCATAAAAGAAAAATATTTTTTGGTTGAAACTTGAAATATTAAATTTTTCATTGAAAATTCATCATCTTTCGTTGAAAATTTAACTACTTGGTCAAAAGTTGAACTACTTTGTTAAAAATTCATTTTATTTGTTCAAGAATTGAATATTTTGTTGAAAATTTGTTGTTTTTTTTTTGGTTAAAAAAATTATTTTTTTTAACTGAAAATTTAAATATTCCATTTTTTCTTGAAAATTGATCTTTTTTAGTTGAAAATTCAACTATTTTGTTCAAAAATTATCTTTTTTGGTTGAATTTAACTGTTTCTTATTTCAAATTAATATTTTTTTTGATTGACACATCTACTATTACATTTTTCTTTGAGAATTCATTTTTTGTTTGTTTAAACTTCAACTAATCTGTTGAAATTTTTTTTTTTTCAAAATTCATCTATTTGGTTGGAAATGTAATTATTTTATAGAAAATTCGTTTTTCTTTTTTTTTAAATAATTTGTCTTGTTTTAAATTTTTCATTTTGTTTTTTTTTCAGACTGAAATATTTTATTGAAAATTCAATTTTCTTCTTTCAAAATTAATTTTTTAAACTGAAAATGTAACTATTCCATTTTTGGTTGAAAATTGATCTATTTTAGTTTCCTGATTACAAATTTTTCACTTTTTTAGCTCAGAATTCAACTATTGTGTTGACAATTAGTTTTTCTTTTGTTGAAAATTATTTTTTTTTTTAATATTCTTAATGTTAGTTGAAAATTTATCTCTTTGGTTCAAACTTAGTTTTTTTGCTGAAAATTATCATTTTTTAACTTCAAAAATTAACTAACTTCAAAAATTCAAAAATTCGACTATACTTGCATAAAAGAAAAATATGTTTTGGTTGAAACTTTAACTATTACATTTTTCATTGAAAATTCATAATTTTTCGTTGAAAAATTAACTACTTGGTCAAAAGTTGAACTACTTTGTTAATAATTCATTTTATTGGTTCAACAATTGAATATTTTGTTGAAAATTTGTTGTTTTTTTTGGTTAAAAAAATTATTTTTTTAACAGAAAATTTGAATATTCCATTTTTTGTTGAAAATTGATCTTTTTCAGTTGAAAATTTAACTATTTTGTTCAAAAATTGTCTGTTTTGGTTGAATTTAACTGTTTCTTATTTCAAATTAATATATTTTTTGGTTGACACATCTACTATTACATTTTTCTTTGAGAATTATTTTTGAACTACTCTGTAAAATTTTTTTCTGCGTTTAAAATTCATCTATTTGGTTGAAAATGTAATTATTTTGTAGAGAATTCGTTTTTTTTTGTTAAAAAATAATTTTTCTTGGTTTAAATTTTTCATTTTTTTCAGACTGAATTATTTTATTGAAAATTCAATTTTCTTCTATTCCATTTTTGGTTGAAAATTGATCTTTTTCCGTTTCCTGATTACAAAATTTTCATTTTGTTAGCTCAGAATTCCACTATTTTGTTGACAATTAGTTTTTCTTTTGTTGAAAATTAATTTTTTTTCAATATTCTTAATTTTATTTGGAAATTTATCTCTTTGGATCAAACTTCGCTTTTTTTGCTGGAAATTATTATTTTTTAACTTGAAATTTAACTATTCCATTTTTGGTTAAAAATTTATATTCATTTAATTAATTATTTTAATTTAATTATTTTGTCGAAAATTCAACTATTTTGTTAAACATTCGTCTTTTTGGATAAAAAATTTTTTTTTTTTTTGGTAATAGTGTTATATTTCTGAATTGAAAATTCGAATTTTATAGTTGAAATGAACTTTTTTGTTGTAATTTCAACTATTTGGTTAAACATTCAACTATTGTGTTGAAACTTTCATTATTTTTTAAAAATTCAATTATTCTCTTAAGGTCATCTTTTTTGGTCGAAAATTAAACTGTTTTGTTGCAAATTCTTATAGGAATTTACAGCGTTTCATATTGGTATTAATGTTAATTTAATCTTAATTAAACGAATTTAATATAACTTTTTGTTAAATTTTTTTATTAATTTTAATTAAGAGAATCTTTCCCTATTATTAACTTATTTTCGTTAAAAATCAACCTATTTCCCTTGTCTTTAGAGCATTTTGTGCATAACTGGTTGAAGGAAGTGAAATAAATAATAAAAATATTTGCTCGAGTAATAATTCTTATTTCTCAATTATTTCCTAATTTTTAAGAAATTATTTATCTTCCTTTGTTTGCTGCGGAATAGATGCTTGGTGTCCTGGTACTGAAATTAGTTTGCATAAGAAAATAAGAACAGGAATAACTTCTCGGGAATTCCCAGTCTCAACAAGGGAAGAGATTGTATTAATTCGATTCAAGGAACATTTTTGGAAAACCCCGCTTTCTATTTTACATAATGTTAAACCACGTTTTGATACATTTTTTAAATAATAGTCGTCAGCATTATTCATTAGGAAAGTTTCAACAGAACAGGAAAAACCCAGGTTGGATAATATTCTACAAAACGGAAGAAAGTAATAATTTATCAGAGGTCACAGCTGTTCAGTAACAGTAATCTGTTGACTACTTCAGCACTTTCTACTGACCAAAATACATCGTAAAATGATTTGAGAAGATAAAAGATTGAGAGTTAGATTACTTAATTTTTTTGTTGAAAATTCATATTTTCGGGTTGAAAATTGAACTGTTTTGTAGAAAAATCTTTTTGACTTGAAAATTCAAGAATTTAGTTCAAAATCAAAAAAGATTTATTTATAAGTCAAGAAAGTAAAAAACTTTCAACAAATTGTTGAATTATCAAGCCAAAAATACGAATTTTTTAAAAAACAATTGAATTTTCAATCGGAAAATGTGAATTCAAAAAAGTTAATTTTCAAACAAGTAGGTGAATTTTCAAGTAAAAACGATACATTTTTAACTGAATATGGTCAATTTGAAAAAAAAAATGGAATAGTTACTTTTTCAGTTAAAAAAGTTAATCAATGAAAAATGAAACCAAGGAAGTTGAGATGAATCTTCAACCAAAAAATTACTTTACAACCAAGAAGATTAATTTTCTATCGAAAAAGAAGAATTTTAACAAAATAAAGAAAAATGAAAACCAAGATGATGAGATGAATCTTCAAGCAAAAAATGACTTTGCAACCAAGAAGATGAATTTTCTATAAAAAAGATGAATTTACATAAAATAATTAAAAATGAAATCAAAGATGATGAGATGAATCTTCAACCAAAAAATGACTCTACAACCAAGAAGATTAATTTTCTATCGAAAAAGACGAATAGGTGAATTTTCAACTAAAAGCTGAATTTTCAACTGAATATGATCAATTTTCAAACAAAAATTGAATAGTTGCTTTTTCAGTTGAAAAAAAATTCATCAATGAAAAATGAAAAATTAAACCAAAGAAGTTGAGATGCATCTTCAACCGAAAAATGACTTTAAAACCAAGAAGATTAATTTTCTATCGAAAAAGACGAATTTTAACAAAATAATGAAAAATGAAAACCAAGATGATGAGATGAATCTTCAAGCAAAAAATGACTTTGCAACCAAGAAGATGAATTTTGTATAAAAAAGATGAATTTTCACAAAATAATGAAAAATTAAATCGAAGAAGTTGAGATGAATCTTCAACCAAAAAATGACTTTACAACCAAGGAGATTAATTTTCTTCTTTCAAAATTAATCTTTTTAACTGAAAATTGAATTATTCGATTTTTGGTGGAAAATTGATCTTTTTTAGTTTCCTGATTAGAAATTTTTCATTTTGTTAGCTCAGAATTCAACTATTTTGTTGACAATTAATTAGTTTTTCTTTTGTTGAAAATTATTATTTTTTTAAATATTTTTATAATGAAGTTGAGATGAATCTTCAACCAAAAAATGACTTTACAACCAAGAAGATGAATTTTGTATAAAAAAGATGAATTTTCACAAAATAATGAAAAATGAAACCAAAGAAGATGAGATGAATCTTCATTAAAAAAATGACTTTACAACCAAGAAGATTAATTTTGTATAAAAAAGATGAATTTTCACAAAATAATGAAAAATGAAATCAAAGATGATGAGATGAATCTTCAACCAAAAAATGACATTACAACCAAGAAAATTAATTATCTATCGAAAAAGACGAATTTTAACAAAATAATGAAAAATGAAACCGAAGAAGTTGAGGTGCATCTTCAA
>CAKNYM010049011.1:100627-113455 GCA_932195095.1 Andricus curvator
AAGACAAAATTTAGATTGACAAAGAGATAGGAAAAGATTGAAATGGACAGACAAAGGATAGGATGAGATAGAGAAGAGGGTATTGAAAAAGACAAACGTGAATTTAATGACACAGAGATAGACAAAGATAGACGTTGATAGAAACATGATAGAATGAGATAAACAAGAGGAGATTGAGAAAGATAGACGGGAATTTAGATTGACAAAGAGATTGAAAAAGATTGTCGTGGATAAATGAAGGACAGGGTGAGATAGAGAAGAGGGTATTGAAAAAGATAGATGTTGATAGATGTAGGATACGATGAGATAGAAAAGAGGAGATTCAAAAAGATAGATGGAAATTTATATTGACAAAGAGATAGAAAAAGATTGATGTGGATAAATAAAGGATAGGATGAGATAGAGAAGAGGGTATTGAAAAAGATAGACGTGTATTCAGAATGACGAGAAGATAGAAAAAGATGATATGGATAGACAAAGGAAAGGATGAGATAGAGAAGGTGGTATAGAAAAAGATAAACATGAATCTAGAACGACAAAGAGATTTGAAAAGATAAGCGTTGGTAGATGCAGGATAAGATGAGATAAAGAAGAGGATATTGAAAAAAAACAGACGGAAATTTAGATTAACTGAGAGATAGAAGAATATTGAAGTGGATAGACGTAGGATAGGACGAGATAAAGAAGAGGAAATTGAGAAAGATAGATAGAAATCGAGGTTGACAAAGAGATAGAAAAAGATTGACGTGGATAGATAAAGGATAGGATGGGATAGAGAAGAGGGTATTGAAAAATATATACGGGAATTTAGGTTGAAGAAGAGATAGAAAAAGATTGACGTGGATAGATAAAGGATAGGATGAGATAGGGAAGAGGGTGTTAAAAAAGATAGGCGAATGAGATAAACAAGAGGAGATTGAAAAAGATGACGGGAATTTAGATTGAAAAAGATTGGCGTGGATAAAGGAAGGATAGATTGAGATAGAGAAGAGGGTATTGAAAAATATAGACTTTGATAGATGTAGGATACGATGAGATAGAAAAGAGGAGATTCAAAAAGATAGATGGAAATTTAGATTGACAAAGAGATAGAAAAAGATAGCCGTTGATAGACGTAGGATTGAATGAGATAAAGAAGAGGAGATTGAAAAAGATTGGCGTGGATAAATGAAGGATAGGGTGTGATACAGAAGAGGGTATTGAAAAAGATAGACGTGAATTCAGAATGACAAAGAGATTTAAAAAGATAGGCTTTGGTAGAGGCAGTATAAGATGAGATAAAGAACAGGAGATTGAAAAAAAATCGGAAATTTAGATTAACTGAGAGATAGAAAAAGATTGACGTGGATAGACGAAGGATAGGGCGAGATGATTTAGAGGAGATTGAAAAAGATAGATGGAAATTTAGGTTGACAAAGAGATAGAAAAAGATTGACGTGAATTGACAAAGGATAGGATGAGATAGAGCAGAGGGTATGGTAAAAGATGAAACTGAATTTAGATTGACAAAGAGATAGAAAAAGATATATGTCGATATACGTAGGATAGAATGAGATAAAGAAGATGAGAGTGAAAAAGGAAGACAGAAATTTAGATTAACTGAGAGATGGAAAAATGTTGGAATTGATAGATGCAGGATAGGATGGGATAGAGAAGAAGGGATTAAAAAATATAGACATGAATTTGGAGTGATGAAGAGATAAAATATATAGACGTTGATAGAGACAGGATATAATGAGATAAACAAACGGCGATTGACAAAGATAGACGGGAATTCAGATTGACAGAGAGGCAGAAAAATATTGACGTGGATAAATAAAGGATAGGATGAGATAAAGAAGAGGAGATTGAAAAAGATAGATGGAAATTTAGGTTGACAAAGAGATAGAAAAAGATTGACGTGGATAGATAAAGGATAGGATGAGATAGAGAAGGGGGTGTTGAAAAAGATAGGCGTGAATTTAGAATGACAAAGAGATAGAAAAAGAGGACGTGGATAGACAAAGGATAGGGTGAGATAGAGGAGAGGGTATAAAAAATGATAAACATGAATTTAGATTAACAAATAGATATAAAAAGATAGACGTTGATAGAAGTAGGATAGGATGAGACAAAGAAGATGAGATTGGAAAAGAAAGACAGAAATTTAGATTAACTGAGAGGTAGAAAAATATTGGAATGGATAGTAATAGGATAGGATGAGATAGAGAAGAGGGGATTGAAAAATATAGAGATAAATTTATAGTGACAGATAGAAAAAAATAATAAACAGAATATAATGAGATAAACAAGAGGAGATTGAAAAAGATAGATGGACATTTAGGTTGACAAAGAGATAGAAAAAGATTGACGTGGATAGATAAAGGATATGATGAGATAGAGAAGAGGGTGTTGAAAAAGATAGGCGTGAATTTAGAATGACAAAGAGATAGAAAAAGATGACGTGGATAGACAAAGGATAGGGTGAGATAGAGGAAAGGGAATGGAAAAAGATGAAATTGAATTTATATTGACAAAGTAATAGAAAAAGTTAGATGTCGATAGACGTAGAATAGGATGAGATAAAGAAGATGACATTGAAAAAGAAAGACAGAAATTTAGATGAACTGGGAGATACAAAAATATTGGAATGGATAGATATAGGATAGGATGAGATAGGATGAGATAGAGAAGAAGAGATTGACAAAAAGATATATGGGAATTTAGATTGACAAAGAGGAAGAAAAAGATTGACGTGGATAAAGAAAGGATAGGATGAGATAGAGAAGAGTTTTGGTAGGCTATTGTATTGCATGTCCACATGTGCGAATCTGTGATGCAGAACGTAACCCAGAATCTCAGTACGTACATCGTCACGCAGCACGAGCAAGTTCGTTGTCCCCTTTCCCTTGTCGCGCCTTGTTCGTTTATTATTGTTATTATTCCGCGTGCGGTTGGCATTGTGAGTTTATCTTCGGCAAGAAGCAACCACCTTGTGCCGTTGCCCCATTCCCCCAACCCCATCTATTTTCCCTGATGCAAACTTCTGGGGTTGGTCGTTTTGCCCTCCTTGTCTTATAGTCTTATGGTCTTATTTGCCTTCTCCCCATCGCTTTCACGCGAACACTCCCTCCTTAACCCTTCCTCTTCTTCTTTTTCTTCCTTTTCTTCTTTTCCTCCATCCTCTCTTCATTTTCCTTTTTTACTATCCTTTCCCCTTCGGAGCTTAATTCGAGCCTCACTTCTTGTTTATTTGCACCTTTTATATTATCTGGAAAGCTTCGCAGTTCGCTTCCACTTTTACTGCGCACAATACCGTGGTCGACCCTCGAAATGGGTATTTCGAGCCACCCTGCACATCTCTTAATAGTCGTTACGTTAAGAGGTCATTAAGGGCTGATCAAACAGAGTGCTCAAATTAACTACAAAAGTCATTTTCGAGAAAGAGATAAGCAATCTCGATGTCTGGAAGAAATGGGATAAGTTAGATAGGTTTTTAAGTGCAGGATAATGAACCTGTCACATCTAGAAGTTTTCAAAATGGGTACAATAGAATTCCTATAGTGTCAAAACAGTGTATTTTTCTCTACTCATCTTAATGACAAAGCAGATATTTTATTCCTTTTAAAAAAAATCTTTTCTTTTTATCAATTGTTAGGGGGGAAGCAGCGAAAAAGGCAATAAGAGACTTCACACTCTTTCCCCTATTCCTCTTTTTCCTCTGTTTTCAATAAACTTCCCCTTTTTCTCGTTTTCTTTGGTTGATAGTTGATTCTTTAATTCTTTTTAATTGAAAAGTCTGCTAATATGTTTTTGGTTTAGAAATCATCTCTTTTGATTGAAAATTTAAATATTTGGTTAATAAGTGATGTTTTTAAAGTAAAAAATCAACAGCTTGGTTGACAGTTAACTACGTTGTAAAACATATATTTCTTTGTTTGAAAATTTTTCTGTTTGTTTAAAAATTGAAATGTTTGAAGATTCATGTCTGGTTGAAATTTAATCTCCTTTGGTTGAGAGTGTATCTGTTTGGTTTAAATTAATCTTTTTTGGTCCAAAATTTAAGTACTTAGGGGGCGACTGAAAAATCCTCAAAACTAAAATTCCGAATTAGAAAATTCTCGAATTTAAACACGACTGAAAAATCCGGAAAAAAAAATTTCCTACCATTGTAAAATTCGCGAATTGGAAAATTTACGAATAATAAAATTCCCGAATAGTAAACTTTCCGAATAATGAAAATCCTTAATTGGAAAATTCCCGCGTAATAAAATTCCCAAATTGGAAAATTCCCAAATAATAAAATTCCCGAACAGTTTATAATATTACCGAATTTGAAAATTCCCGAATAATAAAATTCTCGACAGAAAATTGCCGAATAATAAAACATCCGAGCTAGAAAATTCCAGAATTTAAATAATTAGAAAAATTGTTTATAAATATTATTTATTGAAATTAATCAATTCTTTTTATAAAAATAGAAATTATTTTTAATGTTTACAGTTTCGAAAATTATTGCTTGAAGAAATTCGCGAAAATCTGTTTTTTTTTTGTTTTTTTGTTTTTTGGGAAGGTAATAATATTTATAAAGAATTTTCATTGTTTAAATTCGGGAATTTTCTAGTTCGGATGTTTTATGATTCGGCAATTTTCTGTCGGCAATTTTCTGTCGGGAATTTTATTATTCGGGAATTTTCAAATTCGGGAATATTATAAACTGTTCGGGAATTTTCCAATTTGAGAATTTTATTACTCGGAAATTTTCCAATTCAGGTATTTCATTATTCGGAAGTTTTATTAATTGGGAATTTTATTATTCAGAAATTTTACAGTGGCGAGTATTTTATACTTCGGATATTTTATACTTTGGTAATTTTATGTCGGGAATTTCCAAATTTGGTTAATTATGTTTAAATTATGAACTTTCGGGAATTTTCCTATTTGGGAATTTTATTATTCGGAAATTGTATTATTTCGGAATTTTACTATTCGGGAATTTTCCAATTCAGTAATAGTATAAACTATTCGGGAATTTTCCGATTCGAAAATTTTATTATACGGAATTTTATTATTCGGGAATTTTTCAATTCGAAAAATTTTCCAATTTCGGAAATTTTATTTTTCGGGATTTTTCATTCGTCCCGGGAATTTGATCCTTCAGGAATTTTCCAATTCGGTAATATTAGATACTGTTTGTGAATTTTGCAAATTGGGAATTTTTCCATTCTGGAATTTACAGTGTCGGAAATTTTATGTTTCGGGATTTTTCAGTCGTCCCGGGAATTTTATTATTTGGGAATTTCCCAATTTGGGAATATTATAAACTGTTCGGGAATTTTCCAATTTGGGAATTTTATTATTCGGCAAGTTTCCATTTCAGTCGCCCCTACTTGGTTAAAAGTTGGACTACTTTGTTAAAAAATTATTTTTTTGGTTTGTTTGAAGATTCATCTCTTTGGTTCAAAATTGAACTATTTTGTTGAAAATTCGTTCCACTTTTGGTTCGAAACTAATTTTTAACTGAAAATTTAACTATTTCATTTTAGGTTAAAATGTACCATTTTTAGTCAAAAATTCTACTATTTAGTTAAAAATTTTATATTTTCTGTTAAAAATTCAACTCTTTGGTGATAATTCATTTTTTTGTCAAGATTCACAATTTTAGTTTAAAATTCATTTCTTTGTTTGAAAATTGAAATATTTTGTTGAAAATTAGTTTTCGTTGTTGTTAAGAATTCATTTTTAAAACAGTAAATGTTTGGTCGAAAATTAATGTATTTCGGGAAAAATTTATATTTTTTGGTTAAAAATGCAACCGTTTGGTTGAAAATTATTCTGTTTTGGTTGAGGATTCAACTATTACATTTTTCATTGAAAACTAATATTTTTCGAGGAAAATTAAACTATTTTTTAAACTGAAACTGTAACTATTCCATTTTTGTTTTTGAAAATTGATCGTTTTTAGTTCTAAATTAAACTCTTTTGTAGAAAATTAGTCTTTTTGGTTGGAATTTGATTCATGTAATTGAAAATTTAACTATTTTGTTGAAAATTTGTTTTTTTGTTTGGTTAAGAATTAATTTTCTTAACTAAAAATTTAACTGTTCCATTGTTGGTTGAAAATTGAACTTTTTAAATTTTTTTGTTGGAAACTCAACTGTTTTGCAAAAAATTCGTCTTTGGCTTAAAAATTAAACTCTTTTGTTGAAATTTCTATTATTCCACTAGAAAATTCAACTATTTATTTGAAAATGAACTCATTGATTGAAAATCAATATTTTCAGGTAGAAAATTCAATTGTTTTGTAGATAATTAGCCTTTTTATCTTCAAAATTCAACAATTCGTGATTTTGCATTAATTCAACTATTTTTTGTTTAAAATTATATTCTTTTTTTATTGAAATATCAACTATTACATTTTTTGTCAAGAATTTATCTTTTTTTGTTGGTGTTAAAGTCTATTGTTTTTTATTTAAAATTTAAATCTATTTTTGATTGAAATATCCAACTATTAAATTTTTGTTTGCGAATAAATCTTTTTTAATTGAAAATTTAACTACTTGGTTGAACTTATGTGCTAAAAATTATTTTTTTTTTGTTGAAGATTCATATTTTTAGTTGAAATTTCAACTGTTTTCTTGAAAATTTAATCATCACGTTAAAAATGTAATTATTTAGTTACATAATGAACAGCTTTATTGAAAATTATAATATTTTGGTAGAAAATTCAACTATTTTGTTGAAAATTCACTTTTTGCTTGAAAATTCGTAATTTTGGGTTAAAAATTCAATGTTGAATTAAATTCAAAATATTTACTGGTTGAAAATTAATTATTTTATTAAAAATTCGACTATTTTGTTAAAGTCAACTTTTTTCGGTAGAAAAATTTAACTGTTTTGTTGAATATTCGTCTTTTTGAATAGAAAATTCGTCCTTTTGGCTTAAAAATTCAATTATTTTGTTCAGAATGCAACTGTTTTTGATTGAAGTTTAATCTTTTTTTTAAGAATTCGACTTTTCAAGCTTTATGTGATAATCTGTGACAAAGAATGGGAGGGGGTAAAAAAGTGTTCAAAAAATCCCTGTATAGTAATTACTATTCTTTTTCTCAATAGTGAGAGTGATGTTCTAACAGGATATAAATATAATATCATGTGGCTCAGATAGAACAAAAAAAAGGATTGACCCCCCTGCTGATTGGGACCCTAGAACGAGGAAGTGGGTCACATAAAAATTTCTGTTCTTATTTTCCTGCCGGCATTCCTGGCATGCCCACACGCCTTAGGCTCAGGGCGAAGGGTCTAGGTGACCTTGCTAAATTCTACTTCAGACTTTTAGATTTAGAGTGTTCTCCAGGCTGGAAGAATTTATTTCTACTTCGTAGAGAAGAAAAATAGCGTTGTAAGATAATACTAAAGCCTTCCAGGCATCTTGTACATGCTTTACAAGCGAAGCGAGAAAAGAGCAATCGATTTATTTTTGTTTGAGCATTTACATTCTGAACGCATCTGTCAAAATTATACCCTGTTGTCCTCCCAGCTCGAAATAGCTTCAATAAGTGGTAGCTTATGGTCGTATTTCATCGTTGGAATAACCGAACAGGGTCAAAAAAGGGTAAAAAGATGTATAAAGGAGAGTAGCTATGAATTTCATCTCGGGCGTTTCCACTTTGTTTTGATTTATAATTATATGCTGAAATGGATACAATAATGATTTTTGTTAGTTATTCAAATTACTAGTAGTTGATGATAGAATGAATGACGTCATTGAGAATATTCTAGAAACTTAGCACGGACAAGAACCACTTCAGCTGCAGAATATTCTCCAAGTCGGTAAGGAAGGTTTCGTGGTCCAGAAGCGCCCCTGCCTATCTAATAATAGCTTCAGCAAATTGTAGTTTATTGTCGTATGTCATCATTGAAATAAGAAAACAGGATCAAAAAAGGGTAAAACAAGAAAAAAAAATTATAAACAAAACTAGCTGTGAATTCCATCTGGGGCGTTTTCACTTTGTTTTGATTTATAATTATATGGTACAATGGATACAATAATGATTTTGTTAAATTATTATTGTAGGAGTAGTAATAATAGAATAATTGACGTCATTGAGAATATTCTAGAAACTTAGCACGGACGCGAACCACTTCAGCTGTAAAATTTTCTTCAAATCGGTAAAGTAGGTTTCGTGGTCCAGAAACGCACCTTCCTCTCTACTAATAGCTTCAATAGCTGGTCGTATTTCATCGTTGAAATTAGAAAACAAGGTCGAAAAAGTGTCAAAGAAGAAAAAAGATGTATTAAGAAAGCTAGTTGTGAATACCATTTTGGGCGTTTTCACTTTGTTTTGATTTATAATTATATGCTGAAATGGATACAATAATGATTTTTGTTAGTTATTCAAACTACTAGTAGTTGATAATAGAATGATTGACGTCATTGAGAATATTCTAGAAACTTAGCACGGACACGTACCACTTCAGCTGCAGAATCTTCTCCCAGTCGGTAAGGTAGGTTTCGCGGTCGAGAAACGCATCTTCCTATCTACTACTAGCTTCAAAGGCTGGTTGTATTTCATAATTGAAATAAGAAAACAGGGTGAAAAAGGGTAAAACAAGAAAAAAGAAGTATAAAGAAAAATAGCTGTGAATTCCATCTCAGGCGTTTTCACTTTGTTTTGATTTATAATTATATGGTACAATGGATACAATAATGATTTTTCAAGTTTATTATTATAGGAGTAGTAATAATAGAATAATTGACGTCATTGAGAATATTCTAGAAAATCTAGAAAATTAGCACGGACGCGAACCACTTCAGCTGTAGATTTTTCTTCAAATCGGTAAAGTAGGTTTCGTGGTCCAAAAACGCTCTTGCCTACCTACTAATAGCTTCAATAGCTTCTGACTTATGGTCGTATTTCTTCGTTGAAATTAGAGAACAGGGTCAAGAAAGGGTAAAAGGAGAAAAAAGATGTATAAAGAAAGCTAGCTTTGATCATTTGAACTAATTGTAGTTGATAGTAGTAGAGCTAACGTCACTGAGAACATTATAGAAACTTAGCACGGACACGAACCACTTCAGCTGTATAATTTTTCTGCAGTCGGTAAGGTAGATTTCGTAGTCCAGAAATAGCCCTGCCTATCTACAAATATATTTTTTACTTTTGTACTCTAAAATATGAATTTTAAACAAAAAAAGTTAATTTTAAAACCAAAGAGTTAGAAAGTCGCAGTTTTTCCTGAGTTTTTAAACTTATTTTTAATTTTCTAGTTATAGCAGGGAAGTAATAAATTAGAGATAACAAAAATAATTGTTTAAACAATTTATTATTATTTTAAATATATTTTCTTTAAAAATGCTAAAAAGTTTCTGTTTTTTCTTAAATATTAAACTTTTTGTCCAGTTTTCACTTAGAGCGAGGCAATAATCAATTTAATTGAACAAAAAAAATTGTTTCAACAAAGTATTATTATTTATAAAAATATTCTTTTAGAATAATGTTAGAAAGTTGAACCTTTTGCAGAAATTTTTAACTTTTTGTCCACTTCTCAATTAGAGTGAGGTAATAATTAATTCATGTTAACAAACCTAATTATTTGAACAATTTATTATTATTTTTAATAATATTCTTTTTTAATAATGCTAGAAAATTGCGGTTTTTTCTGAAATATTCAACGTTTTGCCCCTTTTTATTTAGTGAGATAATAATTAATGCAAGTTACAAATATAATTGTTTAAAAAATTTATGTATTTTTGTCAACAAAAACAAACAGATTCATTTTTAACCAAACAGGTGTATTTTAACTGAAAAAGAATTTTCAACCAAAAAAGATCAATTTTTAAGAAAAAATGTAATTATTGATATTTCAACCAAAAAACAAGATTTTTATTTTAAATTAAAAACAGTTTAATTGCACCAAAAATGACGATTTTTTAACAAAATAGTTGAAACCTCAAGAAAACAGATTCATTTTCAACTAAACAGTTGTATTTTAACCGAAAAAAATGAAATTTCTACCAAAATAAATGAATTTTCAAATAAAAGAAAAGAATTTCTAAAAAAGGTTTAATTTTCAACCTAAAAATATTTTTCAGTCAATAAGGAAAAAAAATTTCTTCAAAAATGTTGAATTTTCAAGCCAAAAGGACGAGCTTTCTACAAAACAGTGGAATTTTTAACCAAATATTTGAATTTTCAACTAAGTAATTGAATTTTAAACCAAAAAGGTTAATTTTTAACTAAATAAGACGAATGATCAATAAAATAAATACATTTTTAATAAACAGTTGAATTTTCAAACAAGAAAATTAATTTTCAATTAAAAAAGACGAATTTTCAACCAAAGAGATAAATTTTCAACTAAAATTATAAATTTTCAACCAACAAATAAATTTATAAGAAAGTAAATCAACTTTCAACTAAGGAGGTGAATTTTTAACCTAAAAAGGTGAATTTTCAACAAAAAATTTAATGGTTGATAATTCAACCAAAAAAGATTTTAATTTTAAATAAAAAAAATGAAATTTAGCCAAAAGAGGAGGAATTTTCAAAACTTGAATCTTCAACTAAAACCGATTAATTTTCAACTGAATAAATAAATTTTATACTAAATAAAAAATAGTTGAATTGAACCAGAAAGGATAAATTTTTAACAAAATAGTTAATTCCTCAACCAAAACAAATTAATTTTCAACCAAACGAGTCAGCTAAAAATATTTTTATGAATTTAAGAGGTTTTGAATAGATTTAAAATATTTTGAAACTTGGAAGCATTTCCGAAATTTGATCAAATATTTTTCATTTTTTCCAAACTTCTAAAAGTCCTTTTTCAAAAATCCTTATAATCTTTTAAAAAGAAAATTCTTTTGAATAAACATTTTTTTTAAATCTTCTTGATTATTTTTTTATACATCTAAGAAAATTTGAAAGATTTTGATGCATTTTTTAACATTTTGTTTGATTTTAAAAAATTTAAGAAAAATTCGAGTCAGCTAAAAATATTTTTAGGAATTCAAGAGGCCTTGAATAGATTTAAAATATTTTAAAAGTTTGAAGCTTTTCAGAAAATTTATGAAATATTTTTTTGTCTTCCAAACCTTTAAAAGTTCTGAATATCTTTTAAAAAGGCTTGCATTTTTCCTAATATTTTGTAAAATCCTGTAAAATAAACATTGTTTAAAATCTTCTAGATTCTTTTTGAACACATCTAAAATATTCAAAAATCTTTTCTCTTTTTCTCAAAATTCCTAAGAAAATTTGAAAGATTTTGAGGCATTTTTTTACATTTTGAATGATTTTTCAAAATTTCAAGAAAAATTCGACTCAGCTAAAAATATTTTTAGGAATTTAAGAGGTTTTGAATAGATTAAACATATTTAAAAACTTGGAAGCATTTCCGAAAATGTATCAAATATTTTTTATTTCTTCCAAACCTTTAAAAGTCCTGAATATCTTTTAAAAAGGCTCGAGTTTTTCCTATTATTTTGTAAAATCCTGTGAAATAAACCATTTTTCTCTTCTAGATTCTTTTCTGACACTTCTGAAATATTCAAAAATCTTTTCTAATTTTCCAAAAATTCCTAGAAAAAGTTGGAAGAATTTAAGGCCATTTTTTTACAAGAAAAATTCGAGTCAGCTAAAAATACTTTTTAGGAATTTAAGAGGTTGTGAATGGATTTAAAATAATACAAAACTTGGACGCATTTCCGAAAATTTATTAAATTTTTTTTTCTTCTAAACTTCTAAAAGTTTTCAATATCTGTTAAAAAGGCTTTAGGTTGAATTTTTAACCTAAAAAGATGAATTTTCAACAAAAAATTTAATGGTTGATATTTTAACCTAAAAAGATTTTAATTTAAAATTTAAAAAATTTAATTTAACCAAAAAAAGAGGAATTTTCAAGGCTTGAATCTTCAACTAAAACAGATCAATTTTCAACTAAAGAAATATATATTTTAAATTAAAACGATCAACTCTAAACCAAAAAAGTAACTTTTTAATAAACTTGTTGAATTTTCTACCAAAAAAATTCATTTTCAATCAAAACAGATGAATTCTCAACAAAAAATGTAATAGTTGATATTTAAAAAAAAAAGATTTTTATTTTAAATAAAAAACAGTTGAACCAAAGTGGATAAATTTGTAACAAAATAGTTGATTTGTCAATCAAAATAGATTAATTTTCAACCAAACAGTCACATTTTCAACCAAAAATATTGTTTTTACACAAAAAAAGGAGAATTTTAAAAACTTCTAAAAGTCCTAAATATCTTTTAAAAAGGCTATAGGTTGAATATTTAACCTAAAAAGATGAATTTTCAACAAAAAATTTCGTGGTTGATATTTCAACAAAAAAAAATTTAATTAAAAAAAAATAGAATTTAACCAAAAAAGAGGAATTTTCAACTGAAAAAGATTAGTTTTCAACTAAAGAAATAAATTTTGATCTAAAATGATCAACCCTAAACCAAAAAACTAACTTTTTAATAAACTTGTTGAATTTTCTACCAAAAAATTTCATTTTTAATCAAAACAGATAAATTCTCAACAAAAAATGTAATAGTTGATATTAAAAAAAAAGATTCTTATTTTAAATAAAAAGCAGTTGAATTGAACCAAAACGGATAAATTTTTAACAAAATAGTTGATTCCTCAACCAAAACAGATTAATCTTCAAACAAACAGTCACATTTTTAAACAAAAATATTGTTTCTATACAAAAAAGGCGAATTTTAAATACTTCTAAAAGTCCTAAATATCTTTTAAAAAGGCTATAGGTTGAATATTTAACCTAAAAAGATGAATTTTCAACAAAAAATTTCGTGGTTGATATTTCAACAAAAAAAAA